>CM016563.1:16798439-16999667 GCA_003412495.2 Echium plantagineum | reverse complement strand
TTAAGTTTATGTTAACAACTTCATACTCATTGGAAGGGCCGCGGAGCATTTTCAAGTAGAGAACATTTGAAATTGTATCTTATATTAATCAGGTGTCATCGTAGCAACTTATTATTAGTTCAACGTAAACAACTTGGGGAACATGTATGACAGGGGGGTGGGGGGAGGTTAGCTAAAACTATGCTTGTTTCTTTTTATATCTCAAATGAACAAATTTCTGCAAGATATATATTGCTTTAAATTCAGTCTGCAACTGTCCAAGTCATATCATTTTGGAAGATCCAGTGGCAAACTTCAATCTTTCCAGGACCAGAACCTAATGCGGTAAAGGCTCCATGAGTGGCGCTCCATGCTGAAGTGTCCAGGTGACATATAGCAACACCATGGTTAATTTTGACTTTTGACTGTGGATCCAATATATCTGCTTCATAGACCCTGACCTTAGGTACTGAATGGCAGTAGTACATCAAGTAAGGGAATAAGCTCTGATGGCAAGAAACAGATTCTGTGACTTTTCCACCGTTGATTCCTTTGACTGACCCGATCATGATGTTACCATCTGATCCGTCTGTGTTCTCTGTTGTTTTCACCACCACATTTCTGCCTAGTACTGAGGTAGCAAAATCTATCATATCTTCGACTGAGCTCACACACTGTTTGGTCTCGCCTGGACTAGGTGCCCTCGTGCATTCGTTCAATGCATCAGTCAATATGCTAGTCATGGTAGGTTTACCCTCAGCATGGAAAACTTTCTTCAGTTCACCAATCTCTGCTTTTGAAAATGGCATCTTGGCAGCAATTGAGCGAGGAAGGAACGACCTCTTCGGCATTTTGTCTCTTATGTTTGGCATTGGCATCACAACTCCCTTCTTCAGCATCTTTTCTCTGAAAAATTTTCCGGGCTCCACCCACTGTGTGCTTCTTCCAATGTTGCTATCGACACTGAAGTTACTATACTTTGCAAATGAGGTACTACCACTCTTGGCGTATCTTTTGAAAATGTTTTCAAAATGAAAACCATATATCTTGAATCCAACTTTGGGCCCTTTAGCGTTCTCACCATAGCTAGTGAAGTCGTCATTACCATGATTAGATGATTGGTTATAGTTAACAAAATTTACCTCAGGGCCGTTGGAATTTTTACCGTATGATTGGAAGGAGTCGCCACCCATTGTAGATCCCTCCCTATAATTCTTGAATGTTTCAACAGGTGCATCCCCTCCATCTCCATAGGCCTTGAATTCATTTCTTGGCATGTAGCTACCAGATCCATAAGAGGTAAAAGTATCATTACCACCATGGGACGTTTCAGCATAGTTAGAGAAAATCGCACCTAAACCTTTTGTATGCTTCCCATAGCTGCTGAAATAATTTTCAGCCTCGTTTCCATTTTTGCCATAGCTAGTGAATTTGCCATCTCCTTCAGTCGAATCAGTTGTATAAGTTTCGAATGATTGTTTTCGCCCTTTTGCTCTATCAGAGTATGATGAGAAGCGAGCATTTGCAATGTAGACTTCTTTGGTGTACTCTTTGAAATCCCCAGCACCGCGCTGTGCATTGGTGCCATAGGTGTTGAAACTTTGGTCAGTGACAATGCCTTTGGTAGCATAGCTGGTAAATTTTTCCCCATGGTCTGTGGATCCACGGCTGTACCGCTTGAAGGAATCGAGTGGTCTGATCTCTTTATCACCATAGTTTGAAAATGACTTTACACCTCCAACCTCTTTTGTCCCATAGTTGGTGAAATTCTTGTCTTGGTATGTGACGAAGTTTACATTTCCGTCTTCCTGCTTGTTTAGGCTGTTGGTAGTTTCCAACAAATCGGGGAAGCAGAAAAGATTGGCGGATTCACAGAAAGTCGGAAGTTGAGTTGACAGGGCGTTTTTATCATTGACAAGTTTAGAAAAAGTTGCTACTTGAACTGCATCCATGGGAGATGCTTTGTCTAGAAGAAACGAAGGCTGTGGCAAATCATTTGAAATTTTCATCTTCCAGTATCTAGTTAATGCAGCCTTTGGTGTAAAAGGGTTGTTTCTCCTGACTAGCTTTCCATCTCTGGCACTATGCACCTGCATTAATCACCACAGTACTTGAGGCAAATCATTGGAGACGTTGCGAGTATCTATGTTACTTGCTACTCGCTCTTACACTACTCAAGATTAAGCCGAACGTTTTTCATTTGACATTACATATGACTCGTGCAAATGTTATCACTTGACAGTCCAATATTATCCTCAACTAATGTCGAAGTTACTCATGGCCTCATGAGGTTTATACAGTTATACACCTTGCATAAATTCGGAATATACGCAATGCAATAAGAATATATACTGGAAATAAATTAACAGAGAGAAAAAGAAGAAAAGTACACATGAATGGAGTAAATGACTTTATAATATATATACTTACATTGAGAGCTGAATCAAGAAGACACAATGTAAGAATGCAAAGAAATAGACCACAAGAAGCAGAGTGTAGCTTGTTCATTTCTTCAGTTGTCTGAATGTGACATATTAGTAGAAAATTGGGAAGGCAATATTTATAACCACAGCTTTAGGAGTGAGTCAGAAATTGGATGCTAAGCCACATTGAGTGCCTTGAAAATAGATTTAGTGTGAAAAGAGAAGGCCATAGGAAGGGACACATTATTATTATTCTTTTGTTAGACCAGGCAAAGGGAACACTTGCATCGAGTGAATGTTGCATACTAGTCGACCCCCGTACCCTACTTAAACAAGAATCTCTTCAAATACATTGTGGCATGTTGACGTTGCAAAATAATGTATTCTAGTTTAGAAGCATAATAAATGGGTCACTATGGGGGTAGTAGTGTAGTGTCCATATTGATGGTGCAACAGAACTTCCATCAACGTTTATTTTAGCAGATGTATTTTATTATAATATATATAATGATACCTGCATCTTCAAATAAATCATTTAAAAATGAGTCACATGGAGCCAGATAATATAATAACAATTTTAGATCACGTTGGATTTGACACCAATACATGAAATAGTTAATGGCAATAACTAAACCACATGATGATGACTTGTAATTAAGTGTCATAACCAATAAACTCTCTAATTATATGATTATGGCATCATGAGATCTGCAAGATCATCTAGTATTTCCCACCGGGATCGGGTTTCGTACTACCGCGTGGTAGTTAAGATGCCACGGTTGAAGACTGCAGGATGGATCGATAAATATCTAGCAAAGAACTCAATCATCATTCAGCCTCTTGTTTTCGTCCTACTGTATCATACTAAGGTAAGAAACTCATATGGACGACAAAAACTTACAGAAAAACAAGATAATTGAAATTTACAGGTGTAATATTCTCTAAGCAGTTTAAGAAAGCTTATACTCTAGCATTTCCTTTATGTTTAAGCGAATTGAAGGACCCATCGATGAGCAAATATGTGCACTTTTCCAGTATACACCTTTTGCGCCTGGAGGTTTGTTTGATTCAATAGATTTCTGCAATGCAAATTGGAATGTGTAAGAAGCTTGATGAATATTTATTCATTACATTGCGTATAGATGGAAATAAGAAATAACCAAAGGGGATTTTCAATGAAAGAGAATGTACCACAGCGGCTAGAAAATTCACGATAAGATCTCCCTCTGAAAAATTTGCCTTCCCAAACGGCAAGTGAACAATCCCAGTTTTGTCAGCTCGGTATTCTACTTTTCCCTTCTTAAATTCCTCAATGGCCTAAGAATAAAAGACTACCAATTATTCATTGAGGACCTCGTAAAACTACCGCGACTCTAATTGTTAAAACCTCAAGTAGTTGTCCAATGTTCAAATTTCTGATTTACAGTGTCAAATATTTTTCATAAAATCTAGAAATTAACAATAAGAAGCAAAACACCAAAACAAAAAGAGTACAATGAAATATCACAACCGACACCAACATGAAACATAGATTGGATCAGCAAAGTTCAAGATTACATAAATCATAAAAATATTCATCAGGTGTAGATAAGTTGGCAAAAGAAAAAAGTTAGCTAACAAAATGAAATAGTTAAGTGCGTAAATTTACCTGTGGTAAATTAATAGTAACGGTACCAGCCTTTGGAGTTGGCATGAGACCTCGTGGTCCCAGAACTTTTCCAAGTTGGGCAGCAGCAAGCTGAAGCGAGTTGCAAACAAGCAATTAAAATTTGTTAAAATTTGCAATTTGAATGAACTAATTGGTCTTCTTCACCAAGTAGTTTAGGTACTAGGCTATGCATTGTAGGCCAGAAGGTTTGCAAGAGACATAAGCATGAAAAACTCCAACTTCAAATTTTTAACTGACTAAAACTTATTTATCAAATTAGTAAAATCAAACTTATCGAACTACCATCAGAATAAGGAGCTAAGAAAATATGTCAACAGGCTGTAACAAATTACTTGCATAGCTCATAGTAAAATCGGGTATGCGTGTATTAATGGGAATAGAGGAGCAATCAACATTGAGAAACATATTTCACGTTTCCCTAGTATGCAATATAAATGTGGAAAGTTGTGGTTCGTTGAACTTTCTGTTCATTAATGGTTCATTAATCATAAAAAATGTATATTTTACCCATTTAAATTATATTTTCTTCTTCTTTTGGTACATTTTAGGTAATACATATCATTATGTCAAAAAAAATTCATTAATGTCGATCATCTAAGCTTATTTTTCCGTTTTAAATCATTTCTACCAACTTGTTTAACAAATTTTGGTACACAAACTATATCAGTGTATAATATAATTTTGGTACATTTCTTTTGAACATTTTATGTTATACCATCTTAGAATGATATATTTTAGTAATTGGGTACCATCTTTAAATTGAAAATAATTGTATATGTTGATTAATGAACATTAATAAACAATATTATTAATGAACCGTTAACTTTCTCGAATAACCAGATCACAAGCTAAGGAATTTATGCTCTATTTCGATTAAAATGGGACACGCTAGTTTACCTTGGGCATCATATCTGGCGTTGCAATCAACTTGTCAAAATCCATGAAGCCCCCCTTTATCTGTTGTATTAGGTCCTCTCCACCAACCAAATCGGCTCCTGCAGTTTTTGCCTCATCGAACTTTTCTCCTGCAGAAAAACAACCACGAACATTAGCCGAAGAGATACATTATGAAAGAGAACGCCAAACAGAGAAAAGGTCGTTTCAGAAGGCTCTGAGATAATGATAATAATAATCATAACAGTAATAACAACAATAATAATAAAAACAATGTAATGCAATGTAAGCTACTTGAATATACTGTGCTCCATTTAATGACAGAAGTAGCTCATACACCCAGTAGATAGGATATGGATAAAACAGTTTAGGCATCAACTGGTGAAATATATAGCATCATGATACTTGTTACATGACAAGTGCTACAACTGTTACAGACATATCTCAGACATCTGTAGACACTTAACCGTTTACAAGTAATTAAGACATCTGGTTTTAACGGTTTTTTACAAGTTATTTAGATGTCATGTTTCTTAATCTTCTCGTTTTTCCTAATATTAATTACATGATCCATCAAGAAGATCCTTTCTATGGATCGAAAAAACTGGTGAACATATGAGCAAGGGTTATATAAGCTGTTACATAAATATACTGACTTTGCACCTTCGCATAGGTATGATCAAGACTAACAAAAAGGTCCAGCCTGAAAGGATGGCGTAGCTTCGAAGTTTAGAGGCAAGTAGAGTATGATAGTCATCCATAAACCCAACTAATTTCACTAGCTCAGGGTGTACACCATGCCATTGCGCATCAAAGTTATTATGCATAAAATAATTAATAAGTATTACAATGGAACATGTAGCTCGAGGGTAAAACAGTATTGAACAGACAAGTATCATAATGGCCAGATTACAACTAAGAATATACCTTGAGTAAGAACAGCAACTTTGACAGTCTGGCCAGTTCCCTTAGGCAAATTAACCTAAAATACACAAGACGAACAATGATGTTAGCTGAAGAATCAGGTTAGGTGTCATGGATAGCCATTGAAGGTAGAAAAGTAAGTACTTCAGAAGTCAGGAAAACTTACAGTGGCCCTCAGTTGTTGATCGTTATACTTAGGATCAATGTTGAGACGGAAATGGGCTTCAGCTGTCTCAACGAACTTTGTTTTTGACATTTCCTTGAGCAAAGCTATTGCTTCATTCAACTCATACTCTTTCTTGTTTTCTCTCAATTTTTGTATTTCCAAGAATCTCTTGGACCTCATCTGATAAATTTATGTGACCAAAAAAAGAGCAAGATAACCGAAGTAAGAGAAACAAAGTGTAAACCATTTGAATAAATACGGTCAACTTCAAATAGAAGAAAAAAGAAATAGCTCATCTAGCTATAAAAACAGCCAAAACGTTGATATAGCAGGCAATGACATGAAACTAAAAGATTAATTTCAACAATAGGGGTTAGGACTAAATGCTCGATCATATATGCATAGACAAAATACAATAACCATAAAAGCTCCACCACAGAAACTCACATACATTGGTGCACTGCATTATGATGATACACCATTCCCACTTACACTACATTACAAGTATCAAATACTCATTACAACCTAGGATGATAGCTCTAACTCTATTCGGCAAGATGCTACTGAAACCTGAAGTAATACATAATATACACTGTAGGCTAGTTCAATTATACTTACTGGTTCAATTTAGTAAGTTTTTTCTACATTTTGTTCACAGGGCTAAGGCTGCGTACTATCCACCCCTGGCCCTACCCCACTTAGACAGGAGCTTCGATAATGGGGCATGGCGATGTTTGAACTAATATTTCCTAAAACGCGACAATTAGTGAAACTAAAATCCATATATCACAAAACTAAATACAAAAAAAAAAACAAACACTTGAGCAACACAAACATACCCTATCCTGTTTCAAAAGGAGCGCAGCCTTGCCTTTCTTAGGCTTTGCAGTGGAAACAGCCACCCCACCCGCCACCGCCTCTTGCTGTTGTTCTACATCCTCATCCACCTCAGCATCCACAGCTACAGCAGCTACCACCCCTGATGAAATCTTCTGTTTCTGAGACAACCCATTAACCCAATTGCACTGAAGAACTAAAGGGTATTGAGAAAATGGCTTAGAGGGAAGCTTGAAGGAGAGTGATGATGGAAAGATGAAATCTTGGGAGTGAATTGAAGAAGAGAGAGTGAGTGTTGTTGAAGGGGATACAGAGGAAGCCATTTTCTTGAATGGAAATGCGTAATGAAAAAGCCTATCCATATTCAAGATTATGTATGATATGATAAGTTTTCTTTCAATTCTACTCGTGCATGTCACGTGTTTGGAATACATTTTTTCCAACTTCATGTCATCTTTGCCTCAATAAAATTGTCAAATTTTATCTTTTTAATGAGTAATCAAAATTAACGAAAATAAAATTATTGCAAGTTGTACAATTTAAAGACATGACATCCATAAAATTTATTCACTCAAGATATAAGTGATCGTAACCTTAACAATGTTATGTGACGGTTCATACAAACAAAGAGTATTGACTAAAATATAAATTTTATGGCCTTGTTAATAAAATCTAAAGGTTTTACGTAGATATTGTGAAATTGAATTAACGTGCAATCATGCCTACTTGCAACACATATATAGAGTTTACAGGTAAACAGATTACAGGGGTGACTGTGAAACATGTTAAGATTTTATATGGATTCATATTATCTTAACCTTACAATAAACTCTGAATTTGTTAATCAACCAATTTTTAACATTGATATTTCAAATGGACCTCTATAATTTTTATGTATTGATTTGATTTACACTCCACATATTTTCTTTTCAATGATTATTGTTGTTCATAGTATCACTCTAAGTTAGAAGGTTATAGATACCCAAGTTTCTAATAAACTTTCTTTGAAGTCATTACTCACGATTGAGATAGTTGAGACTTAACAGTTACTTTTACCTATATATAATTAGGAAAATGAAAAATTATAATTATAAACTAAATTATAAAGAAAGTATGGTATGTGACAAATTATAATACTTGTTTGTATGAATTATTAAATAAGTCATTTCTATAAATATTATAAACAATATAAATATAAAGTGATATACTTAAATGTATATAGTGGATCAAATTCAATTCCATCTTCATCATACATTTGTTTTCCACGAATTCCGCTATATCCAACTCCAATTTGGAGGAATAAAAAAAGTTGTAGTAAATAAATATTCATTTGAAATATATAATAAATTATCCTTGCGGTTTGGTGTTGTGCTATTTGGTTTAGGATAAAAACGTAGACAACAAAAGTGTTATGGTTTTCATATTGTTCAAACCTCGTCAATTGAGGTTATACCAAAAAATCTGAACCACATCAATTCTTTTTTTAATATGCCCATCTATACTACTTCCTTCATTTCATTTTAGTTGACTTCATGTTATTTTAAACATAATTTTAATGATCAATTATTTTGTATATATATTATAGAAAATTTTAAAAAGTTTGAAAATATTGTGAAAAGCGAATTAATACCAACTTTATATTTGTTGGATGAATGAATAAAGTAATTTATATCAAAGTTTGAGACGAAATTCAAAACGTCAATTATATCAAAAAGGAGGGAGTACCAGTTATGAAGTTGTTTTCACTCGGGAAACATAACTACATAGCAGTTCCAAGAGAAACATCTAAAGTGTGCATGATCCAAGCAAAACTGAGCAACTCGCTCGATTCAACTCAAGAAGCCAAGGCTCGAAGATCTGCTCATATTATGTTGAGCCAAGCTACGAGCTGATTTCTTACAAATATTTATCCTAAAAGAAATGGATGATATTCTATCGATTAGTTGTGATAGTTTTTTTCAATAAAAAAAAATGCTAAAACGTTTGATTCTTACAAATGTCCCCACCCTTACCGTCTTACACCTGATCTGTTATACACACTAGATGTTTGTACACAGTCCAGCCTGTGCGAACTCGTGCATCGTATTATAATATATGATATTTTATTAATACATAAATATGATATTTTTCTACAATACTATTATTTATTAATTCATTTAAAAAAAATAAGTTTAAATTTGATGTGCGAAATAATTTATAAATTCTCCTAAATCATTTTCAAAAAAATAAAGGTAAAATATAGTAATATTTTATGGATATTTATTGTACAAAATGTTTATATATAAGTAAATAATTTTAATTAATTATATCTCCTACATATTAGGAGAACATGGGGCTTCATATGCATTAAAAATAACTTCTAATTCCCCCCTTCCCCAATTTTATATAGTAAGATTTTCTACAATACTATTATTTATTAATTCATTTAAAAAAAATAAGTTTAAATTTGATGTGCGAAATAATTTATAAATTCTCCTAAATCATTTTCAAAAAAATAAAGGTAAAATATAGTAATATTTTATGGATATTTATTGTACAAAATGTTTATATATAAGTAAATAATTTTAATTAATTATATCTCCTACATATTAGGAGAACATGGGGCTTCATATGCATTAAAAATAACTTCTAATTCCCCCCTTCCCCAATTATATATAGTAAGATACGAGAATAGTGATTTCCTGTAGCTGGAAATTACTATTCTGCCCCCCCTATTTTGAAGTGTAGTAGATGAGGAAGATAAATGGGGGGGGCAAAATGATCATTTCCATCAATAGTAAATCACTATTCTGGTGTGTGTATAGTGTTGCCGGTCTTACACTGTGTGCGCAACATTTTTGTCTGAGAATGAGATGAGTGAGCCCCTCACCATAAAGTTGTAATAACTGTTAAAATGCCATTTTTAAAGTCGATGTGATAAGCCAACAGCATCCACTCTCCCACTCTACAGCTACACTTCAACAAAATCTAACTGTCCTTAACTACCATCACCACCACCTCGGCACCGCCCCCCCCCCCCTCAGATGGGTGCCACTGAGCATGTAAGCTTCATATGTCCCAATTTTTTAACATATGTAACCACTTTGGTAGTTAAGTTGAATCTATCTGATATTAACTCAACTTGCGTTTTTCTGTTGTCTGAAGTTAATTCTTGAGGTTTTTCGTAACGTTTGATGTTTTGTGTTTTGTGGGTCTTTGCTAAAAGGTGATGGTGGAGAAAGAAAATGGAGAAGATAAACAAGAGAAAGAGAAAAATGAGAGAAAAAATATTGAGGAGAAAGATTTGGAGAAAGGATTTCATATTACAAAGATGCAGAGGCTGTGTGCCACCAATCCTCTAAGGCTTGTTGCTGAAGGAACCACCAGAGTTGCCTCTGCACCCAACCACCCTGCCCCTCCTCCTCCTTCTCAGTCCCGAAGCACCCCGCCTCCCCCTCAGTCCCACTCTCACCCCACCCCCACGCCACAAGTAATTTTCGAAGACACCATTTTGTTACTACGTCCAATCAATTAGTACCTACATTATAGTTATGTTATGAAAAAATTACAAAACATAAGTTCAATGATGTCAAATTTATATTTATTTAAATAACGAATAAAAGTAGTTTATGGTCAAATATTGACGCAAAAAATGAAAACGTCAATTAAAAAGAATTGGAGGCAGTATTCTTTTTGTGTTGATTGTTCTTGAGAATTGTAATAAAGGACTGATTTTTATTCAATTTTGTGATTGTGCAGCCAACTATAGCATCACTGAATTCAAGATCATACACAAACAAGATATCTTTATTTGTGTTTGTGGTGCATTTGGTCTTGATTTTTGGGCTAGTTTGTTTTCTTGTTTTCAAAGGAGCTCAAGGCCTAATTGAAGAAAGAGATAACACAAAAAAGAAAGAGATAAGGGTATTAAAGTATTTACTCCCACAAGTTGAGGCTTCAGCTCTTCTTGGCATAACATTAGCATTCATATGGCAAAAGGCAGTTAGATTATGGCCCAAATTTATGGTTCATTTCATTCTTTGGAGCTCTTTTCTCTTGACTTTATCAGCTGGGATTCTCCTTATTTGCTTCCAATTGCCGGCAACGAATGGCGTTGGAGTTGTCTTTCTAGTGTACTCTATTGGCAATGGGTTGTATGCTTGTTGGGTTACAAACAGAACAAGATTTTGTTCCAAGATTTTTATCAAGGCACTTGATCCGGTGTCTAAATTTTCGGATATAAATCACCCCACATACTATATGCTTGGTGCTTCTTTCATATGGATGACACTTTGGATTTTGGCAGTGATTGGATCATTCAATTTCTACTGTCAACCGTTGGTGATACTTGTATTGGTTTTGAGCTTGGCTTGGACTACTGAAGTGATGAGGAATGTAGTTAATATTACCATTAGTAGGGTAATCGCTTTATATTATCTTAGGGGAATGCAGTCTAGTACTCAGTTTTGCCTCCAAAGAGCTACGTCCAAGAATCTTGGGAGTGCTTGTCTAGGGTCGTTATTTGTGCCTACCATTGAGGCTCTTCGAATTGTGGCTCGGGGACTGAATTTACTCGAGGGGGAAGATGAATTCATGTTCTGTTGTGCCCGTTGCTCACTTAACGTGTTGGATTCCATCTTCAAGCGCGGTAATGGCTGGGCTTATGTGCAGGTAATTCATCATTCTCCTGAAGTTTTCATGCAATTCTGAAAAATTATCTTATTCCAATGCCAATTTCACCACACAGATTGCTGCATATGGGAAAGGCTTTGTGAAGGCATCCCAAGACACTTGGGCGCTCTTCCAAAAGAGAGAAATGGAGCCAATTGTAGATTCGGATATAACGAGTGCCATTTGCTTCTTGACCGGAATCTGCAGTGGCACTATTTGTGCCATTGCTATGGCGTCATGGACACGAGCCGTTCATCGTGATTTCACTGCCACTGTCGCCATCCTTGCTGCCTTCATAGGCTATCTCATGGTTAGTGAGTTAAGTCTTAGTTTGTTTGGTTATAAATGGTAAATTTGTCGCATAATTTAGAAGATACGCTTGGTTAGATAATAACCCGAGTACTTATACTAACCGTTTAGTGAATGATTCTAAATTGACGTCTGATTGTGGTGTTTGATTTTGTTGCAGACAAGGATTGCAATGGCAGTACCACAAGCTTGTGTAAGTTGTTACTACGTTTGTTATGCGGAGAATCCTGAGAATAGAGTTTTCGATAAAACAATACCGGACCGAATCGATATGATTAAATCCGGTAGAGATGTGATTGTGCCAACCCCAAGAGTACCTGGTCACTTGCCAAAATAGTTCACATTACATCAAATTTAGGAGGGTAGAAGTGAAACTTCTGCTCAATGTTCTCATATTCTCATAACTAGGGACCAATGGATAATCTAACCTTTCCAATTTATTGGTCCTTTTTATCAACAACCACTATGGTAGTGGAGAGAATGGGTAGTTGATGTGAGATTTCTTGAAGTGGGGTGAGGGTGGGGGGTGGGGGGGGGTAGGTACTATATTCCCTTGACAAGGCTCCAGCAATGAAGTGACAATTGGTCCTCTGTCCTGTGTAAATGTGTTAGTCCCCACACATTATTTTATGTGATTGTAATTTATTCTTCTATTTGTTTAAGATTGAATTCCATTTCCACACTTTCATGGTTCACGTTCGATAATAATTCCGATCGCATGAAAATTAACAATATTGAAATACTACCAACTGTTCCAATACATTTCTACCAGATAATAATGTCAACTTAAGCAATTGTGTAACCTTTTCAACAGCTTTTGGAGATTAGCTATTTTGTTTTAAGAGTATATATGCATGTCAATACCTACCACTTAGAGATCCATCTCTATCTCCTAGTCAGTCTTCATTAAAGTTAAACAACAAAAAATATAGTAATATGTTGTTCGTTTATTATTTGTCTTGTTTCAATCCTTCAAATCCTACTCGTTTATGTTTGGAATAATAATTAATCACCTGGAAATCAATTGAAGAGCATATGATACACTCAGTTCCTCCCTTCTTACTTGTCATTTTATAGAAAGTTTTTTGTTTTTATTTAGTTGTCATTTTACAATTTCAATGCACTTTTACCTAATGTTTTCGGTTTTATTTTAGACATGTATTTATAACTACGATTTCTTCTTAATTTTGTTGTCCACTTCATTTGCAACATGAAAAAACTAAGATAAGAAGTAAGAAGATTAGCCTAAGAAAGTTAATTTTCTTTCGTAGAAAACTTGAATGGTATTTTACGCATTACCACCATCTACCAATCTTAATTCTTATCGTTCAAACTTGCAAGCTTGTATACATAACTGAAGTTACAGCAGCCATTTGCTACATAATTTCATCTCACCAACTCTCAAGCTTCAGAAATTGTCAAAATTGATGAGGAGGCTTCGGACTCATCTATTTCCGACATATCATAGACTTGCCTTTCCTTCAGCATGGGAGGATTTAGTCATACAATTACAATGCCTGATCACGATTCTGGTTTCCAAATCTCCAAACCCTGATGTATCTCTCGTTATGGGTTGTAACAACCTTCTGCATTCCGACTGCCAAACATGTGATCAGAGGTCGAGAAGCTTTAGGCATGAGATCTAGCCGGGCGTCTTCAGAAAGTCTTCTTCCTTTCCTTCTCTCAATTAGTCCATACTTATCCATGGACCTGTATGGCACGGCTCTGTTTTCATCCATTATGCACCTGGAAGTCACTTCGCCATTGTTCTGGTCCACGGTTCTAATGACTCCATCTATACCACCAGTAACTAAAACTGATGAATCATTTTGTAGGTGATTCATAGAGTAAATGACATTGGAACTCACTCGTGTTTCCCACAGGCTTCTAAGTGTCCTGAAATGCAAGAGACGATCTTACATACTCATCGTACAACTATGAGAAAGGTTAATGGCTGAATGAAGAACTAAGAAGTTATACTGTTCATTGAACTCCCATAATCAAACTTAAAAGCCCTTCGCATTTACATATTCTCTCTTAATCAGTACTTACTAAAGATAGCATTTGCTTAAACTGCAACCTTTGCAATCATCACCATGCTATGATATGATACATTATTCTAAACTGGAGTATTTAAAGGGTGTCCTGATGGATAGTAAGTTGATCTTAACAGGCTAATGTGGCTACATTCATGATACAGCCTTGGAAACACCTGAATATTGTATTTAGCAAGTCATTCAAGTAGCACTATAAGAGAAAACACAAATATAGACAATAGACGAGAGAAATGAGAGAGGACTACGTCAACAAACACAGCATCTGTCTCTCAGTAACCTAGATATTATGATATGGTATACCTCAAATCCATGTGAGGACTACATCAACAAATATAGCATCAGTCTTTCAGTAAACTAATTATTATGGTATGGTGTACCTCAAATCCAAACATGACACGTGCCCACTGGTAGATGCGGCAAATAGTAATTTGGAGGAATTGTGAAGGCATAAGGTCCTTATATCTGCACTGAAAAAGAAGGCAGTGAAGTGGTCATTTTCCATAATGAGTAGTAACAATATAGCATATAGTACCAGATAGGGATAGCTCTGAAAACTAGCACTTTATCAACGCAAGTGGACTATCTACTGATAGAAGAGATTGTGAACATTAATAATAAAAAAATTAGAAAGAGCTTGCAACCGAGTTCACTAACATTATTCTTGGAATATATAGACCTTTTGAAGAAACAGCATCACTATGACCAGAGAAAAATACTCAAATTTTGATTGTTCCAGTATAGAATCGACAATAGATCAGTCTCTAATTATTCGAGGTTCATGTATTCATACATTTTTTAAATAGTGTTTGGACAAAGTAGATTTACAGAACGAAAGAAGAATGCATGAGTTGACCTGCCAAATTACGTGATCTCATTGTTGCTACCTGCTCACCAGTTGAAAGATCTGTCACTGAAACATTTCCAAGAGAAGAACCGCTAGCAACCAATTGATCATCGACAAAAGTTAAGCATGTCACTGGTGCAGCATGCATCCTGCAAAAAGCAAAGAAGAAGCAAAGCTAAGTAAAGGAATTAATTATTGTAAAGGTTAAAGATTACAAGGACTTCTAAAATAGAAAACTACAGGAGCCATACTTTAAGATTCTTAAGACAGTTTCTTCAAATTAACCCTCTATTCTGCTTCAAACCTTCTTCCTTCTTTAAATTACTAAACTATATAAGTGAGAATGAAGCTAATAACATGCCTGCATTTCTATTTGTCCAAGAAACTGCAATCCCTGCCTGAGGACCCCCAGACCTGGAACGGCTGGAAGCAAAACCATTCCTGAATATTTGACCAAAAACAATCTTTGGCCTTGTAGTTTACTTGAACTAAATGATAGCTAGCGACACCGTAAATCGTAACTTATAAACTCATATTATCCTCCTTAGAGTGTTTTCCATGATGTCTGACCTTCCAGGAATTCCTTTTAGAATCGATGCTACACTTAGCTAGTGCAATTTTTTTTGGTTCGTTCTTTGTGTCAAGTTAAAAATCCTGCCTTGAACCAAGTTTGTAGGATCATAGAAAAGAAAAGTCCTGGGTGTTAATTACCAAGGAGTCCATTAACATTTCTGACCCTCTGTTAATCAGGGCAGGGAATGTGGAGAAAACATAAAAAGGAACAGTTAAGTTTGGACATGATTTCAGTTAAAATTCTTTTTTCTCCTTCAAAAATTCCCTGCGACCGATAACTATAAATCAAGAATAACAGGTCCAAAATTTCTCAGCAAATGTATTAAGCTTTATATTCTGGGTGCATCGTGTTTGTTCTAGTTCTACTTTCCTCATAACCGCATAAACATTGAACCTCAAATCTCCAGCTCCTAACCAAGTTATTGGCACGGAGCTTCAGATGCATTTGATCATACATTATCAAGCTAAGGTATTAGAGTAACGTACTTTACAATCTGAGAACACTTTCGGCTGTACATGTCAAATACCCGTGCTCTCCCGTCTTCACATCCAACAACAGCATGTGGATCTATATAACTGCAAAAAACAAGATACTAAAGCAGTCTGAATGGTTGAAACAATATTGGGGTGAAACCCCCAGTAATATGAAATAAGAATTACTTGGCGATGGTCATATTATATTTTTCAATAGGGAAAATCAGGATGCAAAAACTCAGATAATATTTTATAAATCCTAACATGAGCACCCTATAATGCTCACGAGAACAGAGGCAACATACCGCATACACAATCCCTTGGTAAAAACGCCTTCACGTGATGAAAAGATATCTCTTGTTCCAGTTCTTCTCCATATACAAATACGAGACCCAAGTAGGCCAACAACCTATAAGGATATTTACAACAAATCATCGAAAGGATGCATACAATATATTTTAGCATCACTCAACACAATAAAAATTTCAAATGAATAATGCATCGTAGAGATTCTTATGGAACTACAGCGCAACGATCTAGAGTCGGGGAACATTTCATTCAACAAAGACAAAATGGGGCCCTATGTGGAATGAAACCTACATGACACTATAAAGGAAGGGTCAATGAGTAACTAACAGAATATCAGCTTGAGAGACGATCCAACACATTTCTTTGTTACTCTCTCAGTCTCCCACTGGGTTCTAAACAGACTCTTGCAGGGAACCTTTAACTTCTAATGTGCCAAACATAAAAATCATCTTTTAAGTCTGCCATTTATATATATGTACATATATATGTGTGTGTGAATCTTTTTCTTTTCTTGGTTGGTTGATAGTGGTGGTGGTATTGGGAGGCAGAGGTGGTGGTACAAACATGCCTGCACATTTTCAGAACCCTGCATGTTCATACCTTCATTGGTATAAGAAGGATACAGGTGAAAAGGTGTTACCTTGCCCTCATCAAAGTCAAAATCAATGAGTGGTGCTTTATCAGGTAGGAGATATTCATCCAGACACTTATAGCTTTCTGCAGACCAAAGACGCATCACCTAGCATCAGCAACAGAAATTCGAAAAAATGGATATATTTTAGCTTGCTGGGCTGTTGCTCTGACTACAGTTTGAAGTTCAAAAGAAACTAATCCTCCAGTTCATCATAACTATATTTTACAAGATTAAACTCAGTACTATAACAAAAGGGATTGGTTCCGATTAAAAGCTAACTAAAGACGATGCCACAAGGACAAAAAGTTACTAAATGAAATGAACCCAACCTTGTCTCCCACTCCAGTAAGGACAAGTCCCATCTTCATCCGGCACTGATGAACACTAAAAGAAGGGGAAGTTAGAAATTAATTATATGTTCATCAAAGAACTACTTACTCACCAGACTACCTATGAATAAGATCAAACAATCACATAAAATTAGAGAAATGAAAGTGAAACTAACAAGGCATTAAATCGTACATACTGGATAGTTTACACCACAAAACAACAGTTTTGAGCAGAGAATTGGGTTATGTTAAGCAGACAGCCTTCTCTAACAATACATTATGAAACATAGTTTTTCATCTAATATTCTTTTTTTAAGTTGATAATATATTGCAAACTAATCCATATCATAAATGTTTGAAAGGAAAGACAAGAAAATATACTACAAATTATTATTCAAGCCACGTTAATGCAAATTTTTCCTACTTCTATCTTTAAAGATACTTTTAGAATGCTTCATTTTCTCCTACAAAATATTATTGAAGCCACGTTAATGTCAGTTTTTCTCTTTTATCTTTAAAGGTGTTTTTAGAATGTTTTATTTTCTCCAATCTCATAGCTATGCATACAATGTGAACTTTAGTTCCTTCTATCTACTTATATGATGATTAAAGTGCGCGAAATCGATCTATTTGTTCTTCGAAGTGAACAGACGTTTTTAGCCTTGGGAGTGGCATTGAGTCTGACTTAACAACAACCCCCCGATAATTCTATTTGAGTTTGTGACGTCCAGAGCCTTGACTTTAACTCGGCATAGAGTGCAAATCTTAGAATCATAAGTTTCTATTCCTCTTGTGCTAAAATGCAATGGAGAAAACATAGCAATCCCTAAATATCTTTATTGATAAAATTACAAAAGACTTGCATTTCATGGATTTCGAAAACCATATTATCACATGGATAGTAACTCTAACAAGAAGTAATACTTGATGTGATATATATAACAAAGGTGCTTGTGTCACAAATGATACTTTATTTTACGAAAGACAAACTTATTTGACACATGAGATAGAGATACCAAGATACTACTCAATACTAAACATTACGCAATAAGAGTTAACTTCAGAATGCATATGCCTAAAGCCTCCTATTTATAGTAGAGACCACTTAGCCTTACACTTGACACCTGAACACTTTCATGCAAACATCAAACACGTGTCAAATACACTTGACAAGTATTTTGCGAATTTTTTTTAATACAATGACAGTTGTCGACTTTATTAATTTTAGATAAGAAGTCGAACAATACTAGGAAGGAATATGATTACCCATTTGAATGGCCTTTCCACTGGAAGACGCTGATGGGACCTTCTTCTAATGATAACTTATGTTGATCCATGGCAATCTGCTCCAAACGCATACTTATCCTATCTGCTGAAAAATATTCCCTCATTTGTTGACCAGGAACATGCCCCTCTTGCTTGTGGTATTGTATTTGCAGTAATTTTAGTTTCTCAATGATTACACTCCTACAAAATCATATGGCAAGAAGCATAAATTGTATTAGCATCGTGTAACTTTTAAGCACCAATACATCCCATGTTCTTTGATTTATTTGATTGCTAATGTTGCACAACCAATGCTTTGGAGCAATATCTCAGAAAAGTTGTAAAGTTCACCAAAGATACAAAAATTTCATCTATATATATAAAAACGTATTTCTTAACATCCTAAGTTTATGTCAAACTAATACGCGACAGTTTCAAAGCCGCTTAAAACTTCATGGTCACAGGTACAAATTATTATAACGACGATGAAAATTATATTCTTTTTACCAGAAACTCTTGGTAAATAAACTTCATAACTAGAGCAAACAACTTCAATCTGGAAGCAGCTTATAAGCTCGAACATGATTTCAACAATAGTACAACTTGCTAAATAAACTGCCACTAGCTCGAACAATTCAATATATACAACAAATTTATGATTTTAAAATCTAAAAATTTCAACATTCAAAATACTAAACTAGATGAAATTCTCAAAAGTACGAACTTAATGATATTTAAGGACGGAGATAGTAAATTTATCTATCAAATTTATCCAATCACCTCTTTCACCTCATTTTTCATTAATCACAAAGTAACAGAGATTAAATTTATTTTAATTATATTTAAAATACCACGACTTGCAGACAGCAGAGCAGCGGATGAGGTGGGTGATGTTGAGGAATGCGAATATCATGCTCAATACATCGTGGCTTAGCGCTTCAATTTTAGTTTTCTTCCTCTTCTTCGACGGCGCCGCCGGTTGTCGAGGGGCTGAGCCTGAACTTGATGCTTCCATTTTGATTAGAAGAAGGACCCACGACTCCACGAGTAAAAGAGTTTTCACTAATATGAGGGGATTGAATGGTCCATTTTGATCGAGGTAAATTTTGGTATGGTAAAATTTAAAATTAGTTTGAGTGAAGATAAATAAGCTGAATTTAAAAATATTAATCATGAGAATAATCAAGTGGAAAATGCTTTCGTTAATGACTAGAAGGTGTAGGTTTGAATTTCACCTCATCGCTAATTTACAAAAAAAAAATATTAATCTTTTAGAATTTTGGATATTATTTTTATATACATCCCGATTTGTTATTAATTAAAATGAAATGTTAACTTAAAGTAGTCTAGTGACACGATATTTCTAATGACAATGAACGAAAGTCCAGGTCTCTAAAGTAAATATATTATATTCCCCTTTTATTATTGAAGGTAACTAATCTTTCATGTCAATTACTATTTTCAATAGGCGAAAAAATATCTTGTAACAGATAAAGAAATCTCCTCTAGTAAGAATGGGCAAAAAAAACTTAAATCGATTTCTTTTTCTATAACACATAATTTAAATAATTAAAAAAAATGCTAACTTCTTAAAAAATACGAAAAAATTATAAAAAGTTGATATTTAAAAAATATATATTGAGATGAATCAAACAAGATCTCACATGACTATATTATTTCTTATCTAGAACTAATTATTTAATTTATTTATACCCGCTAATAAATATTTTGATTTTATTGATGAATGATGATCACCACCTTATCTTGATTATTGAATTGCAATAATTAATCATATCCTTAAGCAAGAAGCAAAACCGAGTCACTATCAACTAATACTGACAACCGCCCATAGAACATCATTTGAGTATCTTTCTTTCTTTGCCCCCCAAAACACTATTACCCTCTTGCGTAAAGCACCTCAACAAACGTATTTATTCAATAGTCCCCAAAACATTTTGAAACGAACACATAACCAACTTGATTTATTATACTCCCTCCATCCCTAATTGATAGGGATGTTTGACTTTGCACAAATTTTAATAAAATTTTGAATTTGTCTCATATCCAAATTTTCCCTCCACTTAATTACCTCACAATTAGTCAAAAGAGGAACCAATTATGGGATTTCTAAAAAAGGAAAGTTTCCCTATCAATTAGGGATGGAGGGAGTACTATTCTCCAGCGCAGATAAGAACATTTGACAAAAAAACCAAACACCCAATAGTAGTATCCTAGGTCCTAGTGTTGGTACTTTCCATTTGTCCAATTCCACAGGCACTAAGGCAGGCTCCGTGTGTGCGCTATTTTTTGCGTAAAAATAATAACAAATGCATGGAATATATATTGGATCCAATAATGAAGGCACGTCGTGTACATGTGCGTTGTGAAAAATAATCGTTACAATCATTTGTATATGTTAAACCTAATCCAACATAGATCATCATTAGTAAACTATTAAAGGAAAAACATTTTTATGTATGAACATGTATAATTTGTAACTATTTATATACTGCAAGTTATTTACATATCTTTTGAAAAAACGTATTCCTTCCGTCCCTAAAAGATTGTCTCTTTTTTACTTTTGTTAGTCAAACATTGCAAAATTTGATCATGAACTCTCATTAAACGATAAGAAATAATATAGTCTTGTGGGACCTTGTTAGATTCGTCTCAATAAATATGTTTGAAATATTAACTTATTATAATTTTTTCGCATGTAGAATAATAAGTATTTATGTTTTAAATCGTGTTTTGTTGACCACCAAAAACCAAAATGTGACAATTTTTTAGGGACGGAGGGAGTATTATTTATATTTCAAAATATTACGAGAATAATTCTTTTCATTGGCACACCTTTTTAATACACTTGAACAACTTTCCCTCCTACATTATATATAGAAGAGATCACCAACTAAATTATAACCAAAGTTTTTGTTGAAAAATTGTTGTCCTCTTCTATATTTGTACATTGTTACTGAGTTCTGGTTGAAAACTTTGCCATTCTTTTAACTTTCCCTCCAGAATGGGAAACAAGAAACACAAAAGAGAAGCCTTCTTGGCTTCTTTACAAACCTTCCACTCCAAATTATCTGATTCTTTAAAGAATCTTGATAAAGAATCCGAGATGTTCTCCCTTGAATTTGTGAATCAATGTTTTGGGTTGTTTCCACTTATCAACAAGGCATTTGCAGAGCTTGTTCTTGAACTCAACTACCCGGTAGATAAATGGGACAGATCAAACACAGATGAATATCTTAACTACACCTTGAACATGTTAAAGCTGCTTAATTCTGTCAGTTCTTGCCTTTCTTATCTGAGTCAAGACCGCCTCTCGTTGCTGCATGCCTTGCAGCTAGCTGAGAGTTCGCCTTCTTTAGCAGCGAAACAATTAAAGGAGTATCTGCTGACGAGAAATCTTAAGGAGGGCGGGAGTCGTTTCAAAGTTGAAGTTGGAATGGTAAATGAAGAAAGGAAGAAAAGCTCAGGCAAAGAATGTGTAGTTCATGAGGCTTTGGTAGATATGAAGAGCATTTCTTTGTGGGTATTTGGTGTTTTGTTGTCAGGATTATGCAGTGATGTTCAACCATATATTCAGATGAGAAAATTGGCTGGAAAATTTGATGAGTCTTTGTTTGGAAGTTTGGATACAGAAGTTGAGAATAAATTTTCGGGAAAGAAAGGCGACGTAAAAGAGGTGAAAGATGTAACTATGGCAGCGGAAAATCTTTTGGGAGCTCTGGAAACAGGGGACAGTGAGATTGCTGCCTCAGAATTAAGATCAAAATTGCAGGTTGTTCAGAAATTGTTGCAGGGTTTGGAGAAAGAAACAAATGATATGTTTAAAGAAATATTAGATGCCAGGAATAATTTGCTTGATATTCTTAGATTAAAGAAATAGCTTACTGGTTAGATGTTAGTAATTCTTTGATGCAAATCTGTAAATCTTGTAATAAGTTGCTCTTATGATATCCTAGGAGTATAACATCAATTGAACTCAAATGAAAAAGCATTCGTTCCTGTAAAATTTTGGACGATATAACATCACAATTCATGATCTTACCTGAACGCGTGTAAAAATATGGGGCACAATTTTCGCTACAGCTTTCTTATAATGATACTCTCATCACTTCGTTATTTTGGATCCATTTTACATCGCGAGTGGAGACTATCAAAGGGTGGAGTGAGGGAGTCATTCAGTGCCAAAGGAAACTAAAAGAAACAAGCACCATTGGCATTAAAAAATTTCATGGAAAATCATGACAGTTCTCAGACATGAAACCATGCGTACTGTTATGACAAAACAAAAATAGATATCTTGATGGGTCTGTGAGCCCATTTTTTCTGCTGTATTCCTACAGTTGAAACTATATATCGCCTTTTCAGACAATAGGTACATTGATCTTACATGACTTTAATAAGACAAACAGTTACAGGCTAACAGATGAAATCGGAAAACAGAAGATTCACCTGTTATCTGTAGAAGGTAACTCTCAATTAATAGAAGATTCTTTGTCCAACTCTACGGGTTCATTGATCTTACTGCAAACATAGATAAAATGAGAATCTGGATCTTCCAATGTGTAATCTGCACAAAGTAAACCTTCTTCGGTAGTAGGAACAGGTTCTAAGTATGATCTTGTTGAAGTTGAAGAACCATCACGCTGTTGAAATCCAGGCCTGGCTGCAGAATGCAATAGATTTCGAAGTATATTCATCGTCAGTAAAGTATCCACCAATTTTGAATAAATTACAAATTGCCCATGCAGACCAATTAGTTGAAATGGTCATCTTCTTTTTTGCTTGTTGTGAAGTGTTTGTTTTAGAAATATAATCCTCAACATCTAAAAATTCTTCCAGAGATTGCAATGTTAGTGTCAGAGGGAACTAAAATCAACATACCAGAAGGCTGAAAAGCATATAAAAAACTACTTTGATGCTAATTAATCATTTGCAAGAAGGTCCCATTTCTTAGATATACTGCCGCTCGACTCCTTGTCCAGACAAGGCAGGTCTAATATATAATTATATCTAGAAGCTGGCCGTAGGCAAACATTTATAATCCAACCTTCTTAGATAAAGATGAGCAAGAAACTCAGTGACTCGGTGCTGTCAAATTCAGTATACCCTTGACATGAATACGGGATTGCTAACTGCAACCCTATCAAAGCCACTCTGTATTCATTATCTGGCCTCTGGATCTGCTTAATAAGCTTTAGGAACTAACTCACATGCCTTCAATAGTATACATCAACTTTCTTGCACTTCATATTTAAGGAAGCGTGTCCATGACTTCACTTACATGATGATTGTTAAGTTTTAAGTATGTTTGTCAAACACCTTGGAAGGCCATGAAATGATAATTCCAAATCAGATGGTAATGTTCTGGTGTAAGTTAACAGAATACCTAAGCAAAGTTCCGGACATCATAAATAAATAGAAGTAACATGCATAGGTATATGCCACTCACGTATGATGTATATTTCGATTTTCCAACTGTACACCGATCTTCTAAGATGAGGGACTCTGACTTTAGGGTCACCATATGTTATCTGCAATATCAAGCATACCACAATAGCTCAAGCTCTGATTGTCTCAAGTCAAACAACAAAGAAATATAACATTTTCACATGTTCAAGTACCAAAATATAGACTCCCCCAGGTTTAAGGAGCCTGCAACAAAGAAACAAATATTGTGAGCCCATTGTAGTATAATGATATATCACGCAAAAAGAGTAAGAAGATCAAGATGTAGCAAGTTACAAGAAGCTTACGAATCTTACAACCTGCTCACTTCCCCAAGCATTTGAGCTGCGCAAATTGGAGCATTCGTACCACACTTAAGATCCCGAGACAAACGTATAAAGGAAACAAAAGTTTAGTTTTAGATAATACATCCATCAGTGAAGTAAAATTAGAAAGTTCAAAGCATGTCACTTACCATTAGGGAGTCGAGTGTCCCTATCAGAAAGGTAGCCGGTCACATACATATAACTAACATGTTAGTACAAGTTGGCAAAAATGACGCTTGATTAATTGACAAGGGAGATGTGATTTACCTTTGTCAATAACGCCGTCAAATGATTCATCAGGAAAGAAGCTCATGTCTCTAACATCCATTTGCATATCTATTCATTTTCTTAAGGAACATATTCGACGCGTAGTGAAGCTCTTAAAAGAGAAAATATGTAACACTCCCTTCATCCCTTTTTCTAAGTCACATTTGACTTTGCACATTCTAATATATTTTGAATTTATACTATCTATGCTTCTTATCTATTGTGAAGTAGATAATGTTTGCACTTCACTCTTTTGGTGAATTCAAAAACAACCTCAATTTTTTCGCAGGGGTAAGGCCGCGTACTATCCGGCCCCCTCTTACTCCACTTAGGTGGGAGCCTCTTGAGAGGCATTGGGCATGTTGATGTTTCTTAATCTTAAATTTCCCTCCATTGTTTCTCTCAACATTTAATCAAAATGGGAATAACTCCCTTACATTGAAGGATGGAGGGAATATTTAGTAAATTCGAAAAGGTTTGCTGTTTGGCCAGGATACACTTTAATTGTGGAATATGCTCATTTTTCAGCTTCATCATTTCAATCACCACAGAAGATATGTCAGTATTCATTATGTGTTCATACCCATCCTTTACCATATCTTCTGACAGAACTACAAAGTAGGAAAACAAACGTCATGTTAGTCGTTATTAATTGACAAAACAAAACATCTATGAAATTCAGGAAAGATTAAAAGATTTTGAAGTTGTGGTAGCGCCAGATTGACAATTTATAATTGATGTATTAAGTACCAAAATATTGTTACTCTTTCCTCAAAACAAAGGTTTCTAAAAAGGATCCTGCGTTTCTGAATCAACGTTAGTGTAGTAAGAAATAGTTTCTGATAAGAGAAGAATCATGTTTGGGAACACCCATCAGCTCTAGTTAGAATAAAAAATATCCCTGGAGGTAGTGATATGCACAAGCAATGCACACCAGATGTTTGACTATTATTTTCTAGATCGCAGCACTAGTGTTGCAAGAAGTATAGTATTCTTAGTATATTAGACAAAATCAAAGAGAACAATTAGATTGGAGTTGGAAAGTTGCTTCCTAATTTTTCCAGACTATTTAAAAGACTCGTTTTTATGAATAAGAGAAGAACAGTTCAAACAAGAAGCTGCTTACAGCATGCGGATGTCAAGAGAAACGCCCTATTATAACTAATTAAGTTAATATAAATGACAATCTATTGGGTTCACCAAGACAACAACTAACTAGTAAGCCATATCTAGTGCAAAACTGTATATAGCTCCTATAGGATAGTAGTAATTAGAAAATATAGTTGGCAAGCTGCATGTCGTTGATGTAATTATTTGAGTACACTTCAATAATTATTCATTCTATCAAAGACTACCAGTTACTAAATCTAGCACCACATTAGTTATGAAGAAAATCTACGAAACAAAAGCCATTCATCAACTACGTTGGCCAGTGGCTACCTAGTCACGTAATAGAGTGCCCTAGAGATTCAATAACGATATCCCTAACCCCAATTTGACTACGTTCTTTAAGATGATGCTTCTTTCTCCACCTTTTCATTCTGCCTCCAAAGTCTCAAACATATAATTCTAGTCAATCACAATACATAATGTCGAATTGGGAAGAAAAAGTGACTTGCCCAAACCCCAGAAATCAATCCTAGTTATTGCAAAATCAACGGAATGAATTTCAGAAAGCAAGAACTTGAACACATCTCAATCTTTCACATCCACCAAGCCAATTCGAAGAAGAATAAAGGAATTGAAGTCTTTGAAGCTAACAAATGAAATAACAGTCACCTAAGCTCGATAAAGGCGTAACTTTGCCAGCTTCCTTTTATTCTGCTTCCAGATTTCGAGTTTCAAATAGGTAATTCCAATCATTCAAAGTACAAAAATACCAGAAATCAATTATTTTTAGTCAAAAATATGCAATGCATTTCACAGAATCAAATCAAAATATAAACCGGAGACGTTCAACAGATCTCAATCCCCCCCCCCCCCCAAGTCAACTTGAAGCTAACAAATGAAACAACATTGTCTCCTAAATTCATAAAGGAGTAAACTTTGTCCAGCTTCTTTCAATTCTGCTTCCAGATTTCTAGTTTCAAATAAATAATGCCAATCAAACAAACTACCCCAGAAATCAATCCTCTTATATTGAAAAATCAAATCAATGAATATCACAAAACCAAATCAAACACAAATGGGTATCGCAAAATCAAGAACTTAAAAACTATCAATCTTTTCTTTTTCAAATTCGGCACCTATCAATCCAAGACTCAACCCGAGACCTCGTCTTTACGAGTAATATCTTATAAAATGAATATAAAAGTATAGAAAAAAACCTGCATTTCCACATCCAACCATGAGGAGAGTAGAGGAGGTGGGAACATATTTGCGAATCAAAGGGCGGAGAGCAGAGTAGCGCTGGTACCAATCAAAGGCACCAGAAGCAGCTTCTTGAATATACCTTGCATCCCAATAAAGGGCATCTCCGTAATTGTATGTGTTGAGTGCTGATTCATCTCTTTGCATCTTTCTATGTCTTCAACAGAAGGGTGGGTAGATCTTGTTGGGGGCAGGTTTTACTGTTTGTACTTTCAGATTTTAGACACCGTTGTCTGGTCATAATTTGTTCTCCTGTCTTTTAACTACTTGTACCGGATTCGGACACAATATATGACAAATTTTGTATAATATTAAAAATGTAATTATTTATTTCGAGTCTCTTATTTGTAAATATACTATTTGATATATAAATAATTATAAAATGATTTTTTATTTATTGTATTCTATCAATTATTATAGAATGAAACTTTAACAATATATATCACATTCTTCTATAATATTTAAAGTAAAGAAAAAACAAGGGTGTAATGATATTAAATCAATCGAATAGTCTAGTGGAAAATGTTTTTGCTATTGATCAGAAGGTCCTGGTTCGAAACTCAACTCATAACTATAAAAAAAAAAGATTATGTAGTGATATGATTAGAAAAATAAATGAGAATATTTTAGAAGTCAATTGCTATAGAATAAACTTTTAAATATATATATATATATATATCACATTCTCATGTAAAAAAGTACAATTAAATAAATTAAGGACGTTTACTATGTAGTGATATTATGATATGATTAATGATCTAAAAGATAAATAAAAATATTTTCAGAAAATAATGATCAATAAAAAGAATGTTCTATATTAAATTGGGGAAGAGGGGAAATTAAAAGTTATATGTACATATGTTCTCATATATTGAAATCCTAAGTTTTTATTATAGCCAACCAATAAGAGATGTTTGTTTATATTAATGAATAACCTTCATTTATGTTTTAACTATACTAGCTGTTTTTGTATAGTCTAACTTGTATGATTCGTTTTTTTTATACAATTTTTTTTTTTGTATAATAATTGGATATTGCCAAACTTATTTAACATATATATGAGTAAATATAAAAACATAAATCGAAAAATAAATTTGAAGAAACATAAGTATGCTACTATTATATATAAAAACATAAAATTATCAAACTAAATAAATAATGAGAAGTTAAAAGATGAATTGAAGTTATTTTTCATTTAAATAAGTGCCACTTGTTCATTGGTTATATAAAACTAGTATTTTTGGCACAATCGATGCTTGTGCATCCTAATACTCTCTCCGTCCCTAAGAGATTGTCACATTTTGACTTTTGGAGGTCAACAAAACATGATTTAAAACATAAATATCTATTATTCTACATGCGAAAAAATTATAAAATGTTAATATTTCAAAAATATATATTGAGACGAATCTAACAAGGTACCACAAGACTATATTATTTCTTATCGTTTAATCGGTATTCATGATCAAATTTAGTAATGTTTGACTAACAAAAGTCAAAATGTGACAATCTTTTAGGGACGGCGGGAGTATTAAATAAAACTTGAAAATTAATAATTACAAAAAACAATCATAAATAATTTATCATGTAAAAGTATTTATTCATATTTATATTTCAACTAATTTATATAAAGTCATTTTGAAGCAATTTTAATTTATAACTTCTCCTATAATGAAGGGAATTAGTGAACATGGGGCTTCACTAAAAAAAAACAAATTCCCCCTTCATCAATTAAATATAGTGTAGATCATGGGGCTTCAATGATATATAACTTATTTTGTAGATGTAATTTCAACTAAATGTATATTTTGTATATAATATTGGTGCACTTATGTTTTTCGAATTCGGTTCGGGTTCAATTCGACAGATTTTTACCAAGTTTTTTGTGTGAAACAAACTCTATCGGGTTTTTAGCTAAAGGAGTCGACGTGATTGAAAATTATTTCGGTTTGAATTGGCTCGATTGATGTCGATTTGAGGCAAAATTGGTTCGGTTCGGTCAACATTTCGGTTTTGAAACAAAAAAACAAATTAAATGAAGTCTACACATCTACACGAAGTCAAAAAACAAAATAAAAATACATTCATGATAATAAATCACATTTTAAGAAACACAAACCTGATTCTTTACTCCCAAATTGAGCTCCCAAGCGTTGATCATTTTCTTTTGAAACGATATCATACTCAATGTAAATCCTACACTATTGGGAAAATCTACACTATAAGGGGGCAGAGGCATAAATTTTTATTAAGATGACTTTCTAAGACACGAACTCAATACCTCCAATAGCTGAGTCGATAACAACTAGACCAAAATCACTGGTTAAGTGTTAATCATTAAGTTCACAAGTATAAATAATCTTTAAAAAGATATGTAAATAAGTAATAATCTTATAAAAAAAGAACAGTTTTAAAGAGGTATCACAGATATAAATATTATAAATGATATGTATAGTCGGTTCAGTTGGTTTCGCTTCGATTTAGGCTAAAACCAAATTTTTTGTTGGTTTTGCACTTTCGCATCATTTTGGTTAGGTGTCATTTTTCTCCCAACCAAGTCAACGAAATTTTGACTCGGTTCATTCAGTTTTGTCGATTTAAAGCGAACCGAAAGCATTCATAGTCAACCTTGCCATATATTGACACGTAAGATATCCCATGCAAACCCTCAACACTTGTCACTCTTTCCTAGCTACTGCCGTATCCAACCGCCAAAATCTTCACCTTTTCATTCTTATAAGGAAAAAAAGTGGCCATTAGTTTTAATTATTGTTCAGACAAACAAGATTGACAATAATAATTATGGGAAACAATGAGAGATCATCCTCTGAAGGAGAAGGAAACAACAACAGTAACAACAACAAAGATGATGAGGTTCCTTTAATGGCATTGAACCATGTTTCAAGACTATGTAGCTCTGTTGAAAAGTCTGTTGAGTTCTACACAAAAGTCCTTGGTTTTGTGGTGATTGAGAGACCTCAAGCATTTGAAGCTAGTTTTAATGGAGCTTGGTTATTTAACTATGGTATTGGGATTCATTTAGTGCAAGCTAAGGATGAAGATAGGTTACCTCATGAAGAGAAAGATCATTTGGATCCTATGGATAACCATATCTCCTTTCAGGTCAATTTCACCTTGCCTTAATTATTTTGTGTTCATTATAATTTATTTAATTAAGGGCTAATTTACTTTTACTTATAATATATCTAATTAAATGTTAATGCGCGAAAATGAATTTACGTGCAACTTCTTGAGATTCTAGTCTTGTGTAGTATAATATTCTCTGTTTTTTAAATTATTGTCATTCTAGTCATTTATATACCGATTAAGAATTTTTTTTAAAAATAGGTACATTGAAATGTAAAATAACAATTGAATGTTACTCCCTCTCTTCCAAAACCAAAATAGTGACGTCCTAGCACTATTTTTTTTTGTTCCAAAATAATTATCGTTTTAACATTGAAAATTGTACTTTTATATTCTCAATGAACTTTTTGACTACTTTTTATGTTGAAATCATCAACCAACCCATCAACCAACCAATGTTTTAAATAATTGTATTTTTACTTTTTCAATGTACTTTTTAATTATTTTTTATTTTTATTTTTAATTTTCTTAATCTAACTACAAATAGCTAGAATGTCAATTATTTTGAAATTGGAATGAAGGGAGTATCATATTAGGACAATTGGTTGTATCATATTGGATGGTCTCATAACTTCAATGCAAAATTATACTCCCTCCGTCCCTAAAAGATTATCACATTTTGACTTTTGGAGGGCAACAAAACATGATTTAAAACATAAATATCTATTATTCGAATCAGGCGCGGCAGCCGTTCCAAGGCTTTTATGCCACCTAAAGGCCTTTTCTACATGCGAAAAAATTATAAAATGTTAATATTTCAAAAATATATATTGAGACGAATCTAACAAGGTACCACAAGACTATATTATTTCTTATCGTTTAATCGGTATTCATGATCAAATTTAGTAATGTTTGACTAACAAAAGTCAAAATGTGACAATCTTTTAGGGACGGAGGGAGTAATTAATTATGTTAGAATCTTGAAGCTAAAAATATACTACTAAAAATACAAAAAGTTTGGTTGAGGAGTATAAATAAGGAATGAGTGATAAAAGCTTTGAGGTGATTGATGAATGCGATGTTAGAAAATATCATTGCCTTCTAGAAGCTTGGCTATTAATGCTAGTAAGAAAAATCTAGGAAACTTGTCTAAGAAGCCTAGCATAAAATATTAAAATAATATAAGTATCTAGATATTTACATAAGGATAATAATTTAATAATATATAATCTAGATATGTAAAGAAGCTTCTCAAAGAAGCTTGGAAATTGCCAAGAAGGCAAGTAAAGTCGGTTTAGCTCATGCACCGACATATGAGTACTAGTATATATATGTATGCTCCCATTCACTTGTATGCATGGAAATGTAAGCAAGAGACAGAGAGCCTTAGTGAAGTAATATAAGAGTTTGGTTAGTAAGTGATCGATCCCTTTCTTCTTTCTTTCTAAATTTTAAGATTGCTCCTTCCTTATAAATTGCTCCCTTCTTATAAATAATAGTGTCAAGAGTTAGTGTCAATTAAGGTGCCTAGTTAAGAAAATATTATTTGAATAGCATTATCAAATAATATATAGGTGAACTCTTTGTTTCACTTATTTCGAGTATAATTCTCCCGTTATATTGGCCCCCGATTTCTCAACAATTGGTATCAGAGCCTGGTTCGTTGAGTAAAAAGTTTACAGGTATTGTAAAATCATGGCGGATTTTACTAGCTCCATTGCCACTATCGAGAAGCTCAATAACAGTAATTGGGGATCATGGAGTGCTCGCATGAGGTTTTATTTGCTGGGGCAGGAGTTATGGGACATCGTTAATGGAAACGATGTAACACCACCAAGGGAGACAAGAGACACTGACACAACAACAGAGGGAACGCCATCAGCCCGACAAGGAGCTGATCCCGAAGCAGTCAAGAAATGGAAGATTAAGGCAGGTAAGGCTATGTATGCCTTAACTGTAGGAGTAGAAGATGAATTTTTTACAAAGAATTAAAGACGCCCGAACGCCGAAAGAGGCATGGGACACTTTGGCTACGATATTCAATAAAAAGAATGATGCGAAGTTACAACGACTCGAAAATGAGTTGTTATCGATCTCCCAGAGAAATATGACCGTGAGTCAATATTTCTCAAAAGTGAAATCTCTAAGTGATGAGATTTCAAAGTTAGACCCAGACAATGCCATTACTGAGACACGAATGAAGAGGATTATCATTCACGGGCTCAAGCCAGAGTACAAGGGCATTGTTACGGCAACTCGGGGCTGGGCCACCGAGCCAACGTTAGCAGACTTGGAGAATCTGCTAATTAATGAGGAGGATCTCGACAAACCAACTAACCAGTCAGTTAGAGAGGAGGAGAAAGCTCTCTTTCTAAACAAGAGAGATATTCGAGGTCGAGGACGTGGACGAGGAGTCGGGAGATCATACAATCAAGGACGAAGCCAAAGTAGGGGCGTTCAACCAGGAGGAGCACAAGGAGCTCGTGATGAGAATAACAGTCAACAAAGATGGCAATCGAAGGGCCGTCAAGGTGTAGAGTGTTACAATTGCGGCAAAAAGGGACATTTCGCTCGAGACTGTTGGTCGAAGAAAGTTGAAGGCAACAGTGTTACTTCTTTAAAGAAGGAGGATTGTGCAGAAAAAGACTGGGACTTTGTGATGTCATCTATGGCAGTAGAAAAGCCCAAGAAGGAGACTATGGAGAAGCCGGCACTTACAACGGTAAGTGAAAAAGTGTTAAATTATAACAGTGATTGGATCGTTGATTCAGGTTGCTCCAATCACATGACTGGAGACGATACAAAGTTGATGAACAAGATCGAGTACAATGGTAATCGAGTTGTTGTGACGGCGAACAACTCAGAGATGCCAATAACCCAAATTGGCAAGGCGATGTTACCATCACGTCACGGTCATCGGCAAGTCCAGCTCCAGAACGTGTACCATGTCCCAGGTATGAAGAAGAACTTACTATCTGTATCTCAAATGACAGATAGAGGAAATTTTGTAGTGTTTGGACCAGGCGATGTCAAGGTATATCGAGGCTTGAAGATTATAGATCAACCGATCATGGAAGGTCAAAGGATCGATTCCGTATATGTGATGTCAGCTCAAGAAGCCTTTGTAGACAGGGCAAGGCGAAGCGATACTGGTGATCTGTGGCACTCACGACTTGGACACGTGAGTTATAGCAAATTGAAGATCATGATGCAAAAAGGAATGCTGAAGGGATTACCACAGCTTGAGATCCGAGAAGATACGGTATGTGCTGGATGTCAGTATGGTAAGGCACACCAATTACCATACCATGAGTCGAAGTTCAGGGCGAAGGCGCCATTGGAGTTAGTTCATTCAGATGTACTCGGGAAAATCAAGCAACAGTCAAATACTGGCTACCAGTATCTAATCACCTTCATTGATGATTATTCGAGGTATGTGTGGGTATATTTTATGAAAAATAAAGATGAAGCCTTATCGAAGTTCAGGGAATTTAAAGAAACGGTAGAGCAAGAGCTGAGAAGGAAGATCAAGTGTCTGCGTACAGATAACGGGGGAGAATACACCTCTAGAGAGTTTAACAATTATCTCAAGGTGTGTAACATTCGGAGACAGCTCACTTGTGCAGACACACCACAACAGAACGGAGTCTCGGAAAGAAAGAATCGGCATTTGGCGGAGATATGCAGAAGTCTGCTCCACGCCAAGAATGTTAAACCAAGATTTTGGGTCGAATGCATGAGGACGGTTGTGTACATCACTAACAGGTTGCCTCAACCAAGATTGGGATTTGTTTCCCCATTCGAGAAGTTATATAAGATAAAACCAACAGTTAACTACTTTCGAGTATTTGGTTGTGTGTGTTACGTATTTGTTGCAGATCAACATCGAAGCAAGCTTGATAAGAAGGTAGTCCGATGCATCTTTGTGGGATATGATGCACAAAAGAAAGGATGGAGGTGTTGTGATCCTAACACAAACAGGACATATACCTCACGAAATGTAGTCTTCGATGAAGCATCATCATGGTGGGCAGATGATGCAGTATTACCGGATAGGGAAGAGTTAAAAGAAAAATTACAAGACAAGTTGCAGGAGGAGCCTGAAGATAGTGGTGATCAAACACAACCGGAGGAACCGACATCTATAGCAGACCAACAACTGCAAGACGAAACTCCCGAAGAAGTGCAAGTTATTCCACCAGAAGAACAACAACAAGAGTTGTTACAGCCTCAACTACGGAGGTCTACAAGGGAGAAGAAGCCAAACAAGAAATACATAAATGCTGCTTATGCGGAGATCAAAGAACCAACAACCTTCGAAGAAGCATCAAAAAGCCCAGAATGGAGGAAAGCCATGGAGGACGAGATTCTAGCACTAAAACAAAATCAAACATGGGATTTAGTGCCAAAGCCCAAAGATGTAGAACCCATATCGTGTAAATGGGTTTACAAGTTGAAGGTCAAACCCGATGGTACCATTGAACGGTACAAGGCTCGACTGGTGGCTCGTGGATTCTCTCAGGAATATAGCATAGACTATGACGAGACGTTTAGTCCAGTAGCGAAGATTACTACTGTTCGTGTCCTACTGGCCTTAGCAGCAAACAAGTCATGGACCTTGTGGCAGATGGATGTCAAAAACGCATTCCTACATGGAGAACTTGATCACGACATCTACATGACTCAACCTCAAGGATTCGTGAATCAAGCCAGATCAGAGTATGTTTGTAAGCTGAAGAAGGCTCTTTATGGTTTGAAGCAGGCACCTAGAGCCTGGTATGGAAAGATAGCTGAATTCTTGGTCCAGAGTGGTTTCAAAGTTGCTCCAGCAGACTCGAGTTTGTTCGTGAAGGCTCAAGAAGGGAAGCTAGCAATTGTTCTTGTATATGTAGATGATTTAATCATCACAGGTGATGACACAAGGGAGATTCAGCGGACAAGGGAGAACCTGTCAATACGATTTCAGATGAAGGAGCTTGGAGAGTTAAGACACTTCCTCGGCTTGGAGGTCGAAAGAACTGGTGAAGGCATATTTCTTTGTCAACAAAAATATGCGAAAGATCTACTACATAAATTTCGGATGCTCGACTGCAAGCCGGTGTCTATGCCAATGGAGGCAAACTTGAAGCTATGCACTAACGAAGGAAAGGAGTTAGATGATATGACAATGTATCGTCAAATAGTAGGTAGTCTTATCTACCTAACTCTGTCAAGACCTGATATTGCATTCGCGGTTGGAGTCGTCTGCAGGTTCATGGAAACCCCAAGAAAGCCACATCTAGAAGCAGTTAGAAGAATTCTAAGATACATCAAAGGCACGGTGGATTGGGGATTATTCTACGAAAAAGACAAGCAATGTAAGATCACAGGATATTGTGATGCAGATTATGCTGGAGATCATGATACTCGACGCTCAACTACAGGTTATCTATTCAGTATTGGTTCGGGAGCTATTTCATGGTGCAGTAAGAGGCAACCAACTGTGTCCCTATCAACAGCAGAAGCGGAGTATCGAGCAGGAGCCATGGCAGCACAAGAGTGTGCATGGCTTACTCAACTGATGAAAGACTTGACTCAACATGGAAAAGATGCAGCTGAACTTTACTGTGATAATCTGTCAGCAATCAAGTTAGCGGAGAACCCGGTATTCCATGCTCGAACTAAACACATTGAGGTGCAATATCACTTTTTACGAGAAAAAGTACTACAAGGAGAAATCAAGATGAAGCCGGTGAAAACGGAAGACCAAGTTGCAGACATTTTCACTAAAAGTTTACAATCAACAAAATTCTTGGAATTTCGGAGCTCTCTTGGAATGATCAAACAATCAAGAGAAGTCGGCAATGAGGGGGAGTGTTAGAAAATATCATTGCCTTCTAGAAGCTTGGCTATTAATGCTAGTAAGAAAAATCTAGGAAACTTGTCTAAGAAGCCTAGCATAAAATATTAAAATAATATAAGTATCTAGATATTTACATAAGGATAATAATTTAATAATATATAATCTAGATATGTAAAGAAGCTTCTCAAAGAAGCTTGGAAATTGCCAAGAAGGCAAGTAAAGTCGGTTTAGCTCATGCACCGACATATGAGTACTAGTATATATATGTATGCTCCCATTCACTTGTATGCATGGAAATGTAAGCAAGAGACAGAGAGCCTTAGTGAAGTAATATAAGAGTTTGGTTAGTAAGTGATCGATCCCTTTCTTCTTTCTTTCTAAATTTTAAGATTGCTCCTTCCTTATAAATTGCTCCCTTCTTATAAATAATAGTGTCAAGAGTTAGTGTCAATTAAGGTGCCTAGTTAAGAAAATATTATTTGAATAGCATTATCAAATAATATATAGGTGAACTCTTTGTTTCACTTATTTCGAGTATAATTCTCCCGTTATATTGGCCCCCGATTTCTCAACATGCGACTCTCCCATTTGTTGAAATTAAATTGACAAGTAATTCTGAGATTCATATGTGTAGTGTGAAGACATGGAGGGTTTGGAGAAAAGGCTGAAGGAATTCGAGGTGAAGTACATAAAGCGGACGGTTGGAGACGAAGAGGACGGTCCGATCGACCAACTCTTCTTCAAAGATCCAGATGGTTTCATGATTGAGATATGTAACTGTGAGCATGTGAAGCTTGTACCTCAAGGCCCTGCTGAACAACTTAGACTTCCTCCAGATCGCCATATTCCACCACTTGAATTGAACAACTCATGACCTTCCTTCATTATTCTCTTGTATCATGGCACAATTGCTACTCATCAGTCATCAATAAAAAAGTTTACTCGTTTTTTAATTTAAATGGTCGTTAATTAGTTTTGGATTAGGGGGTTAGGGTGGGTTATTTGATGGGAGTATGTTTGCAGTTAGTCTTCAAAGTGTTGTTATTGTGCCATCTTTTTGGTGTATGGATAATTTTTATTATTAATTTGTAATGTTTTAATTATTGATTTTTTATGGTAGTGACTTCAGGTCTAGTGTTATTCCGTATCAAATCGGTAACCAAGGCCATGGAGGGTATGCATCACATCGTAGTGTATATGATGTTCTTTATAATACCCAAGTTCCTATTAATTAATTTCGGGTTAACGTAATGGCCTGTAGATTACATCAAGGAAATTAAATTAAATTATATCAGGTAAGTCTTATGTAATATGTTCGGTCAAGAAAGTGTTGGTAGAGTTTATGGGGTATAATTTTATAAACTCATAATCTTACTGTGCTAAACTTACAAACTTGCTTAGAGCACATTATAAATTCACAATAGCATGTGCATCGTACTTAAATGGGGTCTTACTATATATAAATATTGGATGGAAAAAAGTAAAAAGATGAGAAATGGCACATTTGAGCTTCTTCATTGTAGGTTGACCTACACCAAAAATTAAGGGTGTGAGGTTTGTCAGGTGTATTTGTAGGTGTTTCCATCCAAACCCAATCGATTTCTTTTCCTTCTTTGTTTTATTATCAAAATCGTTCTTCTCGCACTACATTTGTCTCTGCCTCTCCTTTAAAAAATGACACCGTTATAGAAATGATTCCTGAAGTCTGTATAGTGTATTTTAATATTTGATCCGTTAATATTGACGATTTTTCTTGTAAATAGTAAAATTTTGAGATAAAAATGAAATTTTTGAAAAGTTAGCTAATGAAACTAGGAGACACAATGACTAAATTATTTTTTCTATGTAAAACATTGTACTTCCCATTCACATGATCTTCTAACTTGTAAGAATATAATTAATATAAATTTTTGATTTTTAATTACCCATCAATATTATCAAATATATTTATCTTTATTTTCTAAAAATAAATTTAGAATTTTTTTACATATTTATTAAAAATTGAAGCTTAGTTAAATTGATATATTTATCTACTAATTCTTACCATGTATATGTATCTTTGTAATTTGCAAATAATGTGTTTTCATAGTAAATTCATGTAAAATTATACAAAAAATAAGTGTTATAAATATTATCAACTAATTTGCACGTGCTAGATTGTACTTGAACATGTAATTTTAATGCTAGTAAAAAAATCAAAAAATTACATTAAAAAGAAAATCTCATGATCTATACCTCTCCCAATCTTCCTTATACACGACTGTGCACCACCTTCATCCCCATCTTCTCATGAATTTCATCGGAATTTGAGATTTAGGGGATAACTCAAAATTAAAGAAAGTGTAGAGGATAATTTGAAATGATAATAATTTCACAAAGTAATTTAAAACTTATGCAAAGAATATGAGACAAGAATAAATAATCAAATGACCCATGGGTCATGACTTGTACTCCCTCAATTTTTTTAATAATTGATACATTTTGACTTTTTATTGTTAACAAAATATAATTTATTTATTTTACACATGAAAAAATTATAAAAAGTTGAAGTTCAAGAGTATATATTAAGACGAATCTAACAAGGTGTCATATGACTATATTATTTCTATTGGTTAATGAGAATTATTAATCAATTTTTTTAAAGTTTGATCATGTAAAGTTAAAATGTACTGTATTAATCATTTAGGGATGGAAAAAGCAGTATTTTAATTGTTTCAATAGTACTATAATTTATGTATTTCTTTATTTGTACTGGTTATCGTTAGTTTACAAAAAAAAAAAAAAAAAAAAATCAAATGACATTTGCCAAATAAAAATAATGCATCCCACTCCCAGCATCCGTAACTGAAAAAGAAAAGACGAGCTGAAGAAGAAAAACAGAAGGAAAATGGTTTGCCTGATAAAAACAACACTCATCCAAGCATAATTAACCAAATCAAAACTCACCAAAAGAGAGAGAACTTTGTTCCTCTCTCGATCGATCTCATTTATTCCCAATTTAATTTTCCTACATCTCAATAAATTATACATTTTATATAACTGTCCCAATTTGATTGTCCTATATCTCAATAAACCATACATGTTATATCTGTTTCCCAATTTGATCGTCTTTTATCTCAATAGATCATATTTATCAGTGTCCCAATTAGATTGTCCTATTTCTCAATTTGATTGTCCCCTATCCGAGTTTGACTGTTGTATATTATCATCAATTGAGTGGTGGAGTCGTGATGGCGTGTATAAAAGGAGTGAATAGATCCGCGTCGGCGGCATTTGCCCCGGATGGGCCGTATCTGGCAGCTGGAACAATGGCGGGAGCGGTGGATCTGTCATTCAGTTCATCGGCTAATCTCGATGTCTTCCAGCTGGATTTCGCTTCAGATGATAGCAGCCTGATCCAAACCGGTTCTGCTCCGAGCTCTGAGCGGTTTAATCGGCTGACGTGGGGGAAGGCGCCTGGAGACTCCGAGGAGTACTCGCTTGGGATCATTGCTGGGGGACTGGTTGATGGGAATATTGGGTTGTGGAATCCCAAAAATTTGATCGAGTAATTATCTGACATTGAGTTTGATTAGTTAGCTTTGGCATTGGATTTAAACACCATTTGTTTAGTTGATTATTTGAATTCCGCTTTTTTTAGTTATTGTTGTTATTAAAGTCATATACTTGAATGTGCATATTGGTTTATGGATTTCTAAATATTTGATATTCTAATTGTTGACACTTAATTTGGTTAATTAGCTTTGACATTGGATTTGAAGACCATTTACTTAGTTGTTAATAATAGTATTTGAATTTGTGTTTGTATGTTATACAGTTATACATGTTATTAATTTCATATACTCAAATCTGCATTTTTGTTTACGCAACCCCAAGAGATGAATGAGCTTTGGCATTGGATTTATACACCATTTACTTAACTTGTGTATTTTGAATTGATGCCAAGAATTTTATATGGATGAATATGCGTATAGGGTTATGGAATTCGAAGAATTTGATAGCATAATTCCTGACCTTGAATATGAATAGTTAGCTCTGACATTAGCTTTAAAGAACAAATTAGCTGTTAATGGAGTCCTTGCAATTCTCCTTTATTAGTTTTACTAGTTTTTAATTTTCATATACTGTGAGTTGTTGCTAAGATTTTCATCTACATATTTCTGTATGGAATTCTGAGAGTTTGATATCATAATTCCTGACCTTGAATTTTAACGGCCATTCATTTAATTCTTAGTTGCTGTTCCGTCTTGAAAAGATTGTCTAGTTTGAAATATGATGCCGTGGTTCTTAAATTTTGAACTCTTAAGATTTTGTATGTGTTGCAGAGTATTTGACGAAACATGTAGGAAATGCTATCTATTGGAAAATACTAATACCATGATGATTTCGATTCATATCTAAGTTATGGTTGTTAATTAAGGGTATAAAGTTTGTTATTTCTGACCATTCAAAATTAAACTGGACTATTTTGAGATGGAGGTAGTAATAGTTTGAGGTTTAGGTTTGTTAGTTACCCTGGTAATTAATTTCGTATACTATGGATTGTTGTTGAGAATTTATCAGCTTGTACCTGCGTACTATTCAGAAGTTACACCAAGTTAGCACGCTAGTGCATAAGAATTCAAATGATGATTTGTTTCTTCTGTTAACATGTTTAAAAATAACATCTTCAAACTTCTGAATATAATGAATGTGTGATTCTTATTCTATTGCCATATATTCCATGGTGCACTGCAAACAGGATGGATCTTAACCACACTCGAGCTGAATTTTCTCTGGCTTGTTGGCTTGCCCCAACTGTTAAATTGGAAGCTTTGTGTCTGGTAGTCTGTAGAGGATACTAAAATTGACACCTAAGTTTATGTTCCCCGTTCCTCTGTTAAGCTAAAACCGGATTGTAGGTCCATTTCTCTGTTAAGATCTTAATTGTTTGAAGGTGTACCTGAGATCTCATCATTTCATTAAGAGGTTGACATACTAAGATGATGAGCAGTTGAGCATCTATTTTCGTTTATTTATCTTTTTGTGAAATTATCAACTATTTTTTATTGCTGGAAACATTTTGGCATTCTAATGTAATTTTTATACCCAAGATTGATTTCCTTAACTTTTGCATCCTTTTGATTCCAGCTCTTCGGCTAATGAAGCTGCATTCATTGGGAACCTTTCAAGACACAAGGGACCAGTAAGTTTCTGTTTTCTGTGTGATAATCCTGTTCTGTTCTTGTGGATCTGACAATTATGTGAGCAATGATCTGAGCTATTTGATGTAGGTTCGTGGATTGGAGTTCAATGCGCAAACTCCAAACTTCCTCGCATCTGGGGCTGATGAAGGTGAAATTTGCATATGGGATATTGCAAAACCAGCTGAACCAACTCATTTCCCTCCTCTTAAGGTACTTCATGATGCGACTTCGAGTCTGATCTGGTTTACTTTTCATGAGTTCAAGCAGTTGGCCATTTCTCCTACAGCCTGCTCTTGTTCAATTTTGTATTTAAATTTATTACTATTATTTCATTGTATGCTCTATTGATTTTGGTATTGGCTCAGTTTTTTCATCTAGACTATAAGTGTGCTACATGGCACTCTTAAGTAAAGTTCACACACAAGAAATAAACATTATGAAGTTGCGTGGGTAGTGAAAGGGGCCATCCGAAAGTCTTAAACATTATATTATCATGAACTCCACCATTCCTGTGGTAGTTCCTGAGTCACCCGATTACCAATTAGATGGTAATGATATCATAAACATAGTTGATGAATGTTAAAAATTGTATTATGATGATTTTTATTCCGTTTTTGTTATCAGATTCTCCTAGTCATGTATGCTTAATTGCTTATAGGTGGAATCAGAAAATTGTTTTTGTGGTTTCCAACTACCCACTGCAATAGTAAAGTTTATCTTGATTACTCAACCACTTTGGTTTATGACAATATAAGATTTTTTATTTAACAAAACAAGTCATGTTATTGAATAAATATTACGAAGAACTTAATTAATTATTATAACTGTAAACGCCTAAAATCATTGTTCTTCTAATTAATAATTACTACCTACATCCCGCTAAGTGTGATGTTGGACTAATCAATAAAAATAGACGATATTTTGAACATATAATAACAAGATAACTTGTATTCAAGTTAGTTATATGTGTCAATATGATACTAAGATTTGTTAATTTTAATAATTGAAAAAACAAACTAGACAACCTTTTAGCAATGGAGGTTGTATAATATGATTAGTTTGTGGTGTCAATTTATAATTGCACGATATTTTGTTACAAGTCCAATATATCTATCTTGGATCGTATTGACAGTAACTTGCCTTTCAAATCTCTTTTGATCCCTGAAAAATAGTCCAGTTTGGTTTTTCAATTGTCAAAAGTAATAAATTTTGGTCTCTTAATAGATTCAACAACTTTGATTTGGTAAATAATTTAATGTTAATAATAAAGTAGGGTAAAAATACTATATTTGATATATGTTTAAAAAAGATATTATACAACATATTAAGAAATATTTGAGATCAAAGTTTTAAAAATTAAAATATCAAAATTAGAAATTGGATCATCTTTAAGGGAAGGGTGTATAGAATTTTTTAAATTCAAATGTTTGCAAATGGTGCTAATCCATTTCTTAAATCTTGTCCATTAATCAGCTAAGACCGTATAAGTAAATGACTCACTAAATAATGATATATAAAGCAATATTTACCCCTTGGCATATACACCCACATTCCATAATATATTTATATATCTCAGGGTTGTCTATACTCTAAACATATTATATATAATCATGTAGGCTTTTGTTCCTTTATAATATTATGGTTGCCATGGCAACCATGGATCATAGCTGGCTCTGCCAGTGCATGTATGTTTTGTTCCACAATTAAAACAGCTTTACTCCTATTACTGGGTCTGTAGTATAATCAGCTATATTTAAAATGCTTCAATGAGTATGTTTCTTTCAAGTGTATTGTGGATGGTTAATTAGATTGTTGACAATCTCATATAGCAAGTTGTAACTTGAAATATTTCCCTGTAGGGTAGTGGATCTGCAACACAAGGTGAAATTTCTTTCTTATCATGGAATAGCAAGGTGAAGAACATTTTAGCATCTACGTCAATCAATGGAACTACAGGTAATATTGGAAGCATTTCGCTTATGTAGTTTTTTATTTGAGCAAATTGCTGAAATGGTCCCAAAAGTGGGTTCAGGTTGCCTTTTGGTCCAAAATTTAATCAAGGCGTTAATTTTTAACGCCCCAATGACGATTGTAGTTCACTACTAAGCTAATTCTATTATTAATGTTTTAACTTATTAACAACGCATGTAACTCACGAGGTGCGTGGGCCATTAACATTTAACAACACCGTTAAATTTTGGACCAATATGCAACCGTTGACCAATATCGTGGACTGATTTGCAACTTTTGTACTTTCGGGGACCAAAAGGCAACCTGGACCCACTTTTGGGGGACCATTTCAGCAATTTGCTCTTCTTTTATTTTCTATCCTGTTTAATAATTGGAACTCTTCTATTTTAGCTGTTTGGGATTTAAAGAAGCAAAAGCCAGTCATAAGGTAACTTTCACAACTTAGTGAGGTGGTTTGATCAAGAAAGTTTCAAAATATAGTTTTCATCTGCAACATTTGTCATTGATAAACATGCATCCTCTCCGGTGTGCAGCTTCACAGATTCTACTAGGAGGCCTTGTTCTGTTTTACAATGGAACCCAGATGTTGTCACACAGCTGATAGTTGCTTCAGACGACGATAATTCTCCTGCTCTTAGAGTAATGCTTGCTCCCTTGTAGTCTTTCTAATGTACTGCCTATGTATCATTTCTAAATGGTTCTTTCTTGTTGCAGTTATGGGATATGAGGAATATAATGTCTCCAGTTAAGGAATTCGTTGGGCATACTAAAGGTATGATATTAATGATACAAATCTTTCAATATTCGATGAATTGATAATACTTCTTAGTCTGATGTAACTTAAAACAACCTAAAAATTGACCATAGTCACCTATGTCAGGAACTACTTGGGACAGGTTACGGGATTGGGGAAAGAATTTGTCAATTTGATTGGAACTTAGTATGGATTGGCATTTCTCATGCATTCAAAACCATAATATTTGAAAATTGGTCATTTTGTTTATAGTCATCTAATGCACTTGACTTATTCCATTTTAACCAAAGAGCCAGATAATATAAAATCTGACTCCATAGGAAATGGAAACAGTACTACGGCACAGGGGAAAATTAGTTTAAAAAATGTGTTCTTAAATTTACAATGATATTAAACAATTAAATCCTTGCTGTAAAGTTAGTGCATGGTTGGTCTTCATTCTATAAGGGTGGACATGTTGATCGAAGGAATGGTGTCCAAATTGATGATGATTTTCTTAAAGAAGTATATAAGTACTCTTTGGAATTTGCTGATAGCTCAGATATTGATTATGGTGTCTGCATGTGCTAATTTCATATTACGGGTGTTAGTACACCTTACTTTTGTGCTTTGGAGAGCAATGACATAGAATATGTTTTACATCAGGTGTAATTGCGATGGCCTGGTGTCCCATTGATAGCTCCTATCTGTTGACATGTGCAAAAGATAATCGTACTATTTGCTGGGATGTTAATACGGGAGAGGTACACATGTTTTGCCTCATTGAAATCTGTGTATAGATGTATTAGATATTTTTATTTTGGTCTTGTCCTGCTTCTGTATTTTTTTGGAGGGAAAATTACTTCAAGAAGAGGGATGCAAGATTTATTAACTTGCGACCTTTTGTAACAATCTTGTGTATTTCTCTTTACAGATTGTATCTGAATTACCCACTGGAACACATTGGAATTTCGATGTGCACTGGTATCCTAAAATTCCTGGAGTTATATCAGCTTCTTCTTTTGATGGAAAAATTGGAGTATACAATATTGAGGTTAGCTATCTATTACTTATGCTCATGTTCAGCAAGTATTTGATGTCGTGACATGGAGTAACTGTTGTGTCTGAAAGTTGTTCATTTGAGTGGTATTTTCTAATGTAAGTTGTTTTTTGTTCCTCCCTTCAGTTGACCAATTGAGGTGTGTGCTGTGCGTACCAATGTGGAACTAATGATCTCCTCAACTTACACAAATGGAACTTTTTATCTTGTTATCCCATTGAATACATTTATATGAACTTCATATCATTCACCAATCGTCCTATTTTCTAAACAAACATTTTCTCCTCATATCTGAAACTAATGTTTAATACTTCCTCGTGGTTTTTACACGTCATGTTGAATTATTGAAGTAAATTTGACCACCAACTACTTCATGAATAAATTGATACTCGTTCCGTTTTAAATTAAATCCAAATTAGACTTCACTTTATAAAACTCAATTTTGACCTCAAATTTATCTTATTCAAATAGGAGTATATTTTTTGAATGTATAAGTTTTTTCTTTATCTCCAACCGCACCTGGTGGCATAACTTTTAGTTTGGTTCGGTTTGTTGCACAATTGATTTACAAGTGTTTAATGAGTAGTGCCTAATTGTTTGAATATTTTGATATAAGCTCAACGTTAAGTGAAAGAAAATTATTGCTTCAAAAGTAAGAGGATTATTCATCGGAAAAACATCCCAGTTAAATTGAAATGGAGTAGTATATAGTTTGTCGAAGTTCATTATTGAGAAAGTCAAATGACTAGTATTAAAACAAGAAAGATTTATATTATTTTCTCACAAACATGTTAAGTTAATTAGTACCTCACATTTGTGAGAAAATTTTAAATTTATAATATACCCTTTACAGTAACTTGCGCTGCTTATCAGCCATTGAGTGGATTGTTTTATATCAAGTCAAGTTGACAACATATCCTATGCAGCATATGAGCTATGGTGATGGTGCCTTCGTAATTGCGTTTCCTAATTTTTTCTCTGTGGACATGGTCTCCTTTTGTTGTTACTCACTACAGTAAAACTATAGAGTCTGTCCCATTGTTACAGTTGGTGAGGAATGCTGCTAACTTACATGCTTATCCTTAATCAATGTAATACGCCAGTATTAAACATTTACTTCACTTAAGAAAGTTAGTCTAGGGAAGCTAAAAGGGAAAAAGAGGAAGTTGGCCTGATTAGCGTTGGAATTGAGGATAGACTTGAGGGACAATTTATTTCAGTGACCATAGGTGACCTTGAGATGGACTAACAAGGAAAATAAGCATATTTATCTCTGAAGTGAAGATTAAGAAACTATGTGACTGTGGAACATGCTAGTAAAATGCACTGGGGGAAAGTAGCTTCTTTGCCATATTATCATATCTCATTTTGCATTTATTGCAGGGCTGTGGTCGTTATGATGTTGGTGAAACAGACTTTGGTACAGGTACTGAAATTGATTCTTACTAGAAGTTATTGCCTTTCTAGCAGATTATTAGACTTGCAAGGGGTTTGTGATGGTGTATATGCGCCTGCACCATAGTTTATACATCAACCCTTTATTCTTGCTTATAAGAAAAATGATGCTATATCATATATAGCTGTTCCAGCCTTTTTTACTGTTGATATTAAGATTGTTGTGTACTCTAAAGTAGATATCAGTTATGCACGAGAATGTGGTGTAGAGGGAGTTGTGGCATACCGCCGACGGCACTGAAGTTGCACTGTAGGGCTAACATAGGAACACGTAGTCTCGAAATTGTCATGTCTAGTGCAATGCTTATATCAAGTTCTATCATATAATGTCCATTTACCTGTGTGAGTTTTCCCTTATGTATACTAGTGTTTGTCTCAGCTCCTCTGAGGCCCCCAAAATGGTACAAGCGTAAAGCAGGTGTTTCCTTTGGTTTTGGAGGGAAGCTTGTATCTTTTCACTCTACAGAGGCTCCAAGTGGATCTTCAGAGGTATGTTTGGCATGCCATTTTGGTTTAATCATTTAGTTTGCTTGAATGTTTCTAACATGTTTTGTCTTCTAGGTTTATGTGCATAACTTGGTGACTGAAGACGATTTACTGAGTCGTTCTTCTGACTTTGAAGCTGTAATAAAGAATGGTGGGGAAAGATCCTCTTTGAGGCTTTTCTGCGAGAAAAAATCACATGAAGCGGAGTATGTCTTCCAAAGGAATTTGATTACATTATCTTAGATTTTGCTAAAAAAGAGACTTGTAGTCTCATCAAATTTTATATTTTCCTTCACAGATCTGACGATGAGCGTGAAACATGGGAGTTCTTGAAAGTTATGCTCGAAGATGATGGGACTGCAAGGACAAAGCTGCTTTCCCACCTTGGCTTTAGTCCACCTCCAGAAGAGAAGGATGTTCATCAGAGTGATAGCTCTGATCACATAAATGCTCTTGCAGATAATGGCACAAATGGAGAAAATGGAACTATCAAAGAGAGTAGCATCTATACAACTGACAATGGAGAAGATTTCTTCAACAATCTTCCAAGCCCTAGAGCTGATATACCTTCTTCACCAGCTGGGAAAAACTTTGTTGCTGATGTTCCTGGTCCAGATGCAGAAATATTTCAGCAAGACGAAAATATCACGGAGGAAGGTGCTGATCCATCATTTGATGATGCTATTCAGCGTGCCTTAGTTGTTGGTGACTACAAAGGAGCGGTTGATCAATGCATATCTGCTGGTAGAATGGCTGATGCCTTGGTTATTGCCCATGCTGGTGGTGTTTCCTTGTGGGAGAGTGCACGTAATCAATATCTTAAGAAATCTAATGTCCCTTACCTAAAAGTATGTTACGAAATTCTATACCAGGCAATTCTTTATTTAATTTTCAATCAGATCTTCATTTTAACCGTTCCATTAAAATATCATACTTGCATGGCATCTAACATTGCAAAATTCTCAGGTTGTTTCGGCAATGGTAAACAGTGACCTTGTGAGCCTTGTGAATGGTAGACCGTTGAGGTCATGGAAAGAGACACTCGGCCTTCTTTGTTCAGTAAGTTTCTCCAGCTCATGAGAAAAAAGTTCCTTATCTTTATTTATATAATTTAATCAGATTATGTTTCTCAATAGTTGTATTTGTTTGATGATTTCCATGAGGACTAACTGTAAGCTTATGAGAAAAATGTCACTTATATTCGTGCATAGTGAGTACTTAATATTAGATCTTCATCTTCATTATCCTGCAGTTTGCGCAGCCAGAAGAGTGGACGTTGTTGTGCGACACTCTTGCTTGTAGACTTGCGGAGTCTGGTAATACCCTTGCTGCTACCCTCTGCTACATATGTGCTGGAAATATTGACAAGACGATGGGAATATGGTCAATGACACTGGCAACTGAAAATAAATCCTATGTTGACCTTCTACAGGTACAGAATACTATCTTATCATATACTTCGTAGAGTCTATTTCATTATCTGGCAACACGAAATTTATGTTTTTCTGTGATCCTTTCTTATGAAGGACTTGATGGAAAAGACCATTGTTTTCGCTTTGGCATCTGGTCAAAAGCGATTTAGTGATTCTCTTTTCAAGCTTGTTGAGAAATATGCTGAAATATTAGCAAGTCAAGGACAATTAAGCACTGCAATGGAGTATTTGAAGCTAATGGGAACACAGGAATTGTCTCCAGAACTTACTATTTTACGAGATCGTATATCTCTTGCCACAGAATCTGGTTTGTATTTGAAGAACAACCTCTTTATTGTTGCAGTGATATATCTCTATGGTAGAATATTATTTATTAGCCCTCCAACCCCAATTGTAATTTAGTATTCTCAATATAGATATCACTGAAAGTGGTATTGACCAAATTGTGATTAATGCAAAGAGGGAAAATTCAAATTGAGAGTCGGTGAAATGTGCATAAAACTTGTATGGAGTCAAATAACTCTTAGAAAATAGGGATGGAGGGAGCATTTTGTTCTTGTTTGCTATTATCTATTACATTCCTATCTTCTCCACTATGATCACATCTTTGTTTGAGGATGCTGTGTTTAATTATCTGGTGCATTATAAGAAATGAACTTTGTAGTGGATGAGTTGGTCTTTGGTATCGAATCTCAATAAGATATTACCTGCATTGCAGAATTCTCACAGATATGTTAGAAGTTATAACTACCTTCTAGTTTATATGCTAGGTTTTATTTTTGCTCGAATCATCTTTTGAATATGTTATTGATGCTAATATTGTTGTTGCTATAGTAGACAAAGATACGGAAACTTCGCTGACTTATGACAACTCTCAGTATCAACAAGTGTCCACATATGGTGCTGATCAAACAAATTATGGTGTTGCTGATACCTCTCAGCACTACTACACGGTAACTTGTTGTCGAGTTAGTAAAATGGTTCGTTGTTGATATTTTCATCTCTTACTTAAATTTTCAATATTATCAGGAACCAGCATCTGCACAAATGCAGCCTAGTGTACCTAACAGTCCTTATGGTAACAATTACCAGCAGCAGACATATGGTGCTGCATATGGAAGGGGATATGATAATTCTGCACCAGGCTCATATCAGCAGACTTCTCAACACAATAAGCCCAATATGTTCCTCCCATCGCAGGTTCCACAAGGTCCACAGGTATTTTTATTTTGGTCCTTCTTACTTTTGGAGATTAATTAAACCCATTTCATATTAAATTAATAAGCCATCATGGTGATCTTGATGTCACACTGATTTAAGGTCTAATAATCTGTTGAAAGCTAAATAAGTTTCTGCTTCCAAGAATACGTGTTCTCCCTTATCTTCTAATTTCCTCGGAGGCTCGGACTCTGGTGGACGAGGTAATTGATGAATTGGTCCTAGTAAGTGGGTCATTGTTGTACTTTGGTCCCCGTAAGACCGTAAGTGGCACCGATGCACAAATGGTCCTTGTAAGTGTGTAGCTGGTACGGAAATGGTCTCTAAATTAAGAATTACATTAATTGTTAACGGTTAAAAACTTACTTTTGGCACATTTTTATAATTTTGATAAATATGTGAGACAAATAATAATATTTCGAACTTTATGTCATCTTCCTTACTTTCCTCTCCTCCGTCTAGTGAAACTACCTAAAATACTACAGTTTAAAATAGTGGGATTGAGTTTATGTTTTTGCCCCAAAATATTCTTTAAATTAGTAATTTTAACCCCATAATAGACTTAAATTTTTTTCTCCGTCAAAACTAACGGTCAAAACTAACGGAACCGTTAATTTAGGGACCATTTCCGCACCAGCTACACACTTACGGGGAGCATTTGCCCATCGGTGCCATTTAAGGGGACCAAAGTGCAACAGTGACCCACTTACTGGGACCATTTCGGCAATTACCACTTTGGTAGACAGCCAATTTATTTGACAATTTAGTTATCTTCTCATGTAATTGGTCTATTTTTATTATAATTGTCTTCTTCTGTCATCAGTGGCCTGTTACTGGCAGTATTCTGGACTTATGAGTTGAGTAAGTGCAAGGATTTTCCCACTCCACTTGTGGATGACACTCCACTAGTAGTGTAAAATTTCATCCAAAATTACAAAGAGATGGGGTGCCATAATAAGAACAGGGTGTGAAAAATTCATTGCCTAGAGTAAATAATCATGCACTAAAGTCAAAACAAAACACTAGAACAAGTTCAAAAGTAGTTGCAATTCAGATGCATGTAAATGCAGGTTCTATTTTAGGTGTGTGTGCTACTTGAGAGAAATGCTAGGAATGGTTTAAGATCATCTTTGCAATACTGAGTGTAACCTTTCAGCTACATGTATTGTAGGGAAACTTTGCCCCTCCACCACCTGTAAGTGCTCAGCCTGTTGTGAAACCATTTGTCCCTTCAAATCCTCCTATGTTGAAAAATGTGGATCAATATCAGCAGCCTACATTGGGGTCACAGCTTTACCCTGTATGTGCTTCATCTTCTTATTTCAAATTAATTGGTGTCGATAGAACTACTCTGCTAAACATTATTTTTAATTTATCTCAGGGGTCTAATAACACTAGTTTCCAAGCTGGCCCACCTGCTCCAAATACTTTTGTCCATAATACATCTCAAGTTCATCCAGCTTCTGGACAAAAGGATGCCCCAAGGGATTGCTCCCATCCAGGCACCTGTAGGATTCACGCCAGTTAATAATGCAGGAGTTCCTCGATCTGGAATGAACCTGTCTGGACCTGGTAGCTCCTCACAGTTGGTTCCAGCCCAAACACCAGTGACTCCACCTGCGCCCCCACCCACAGTACAGACAGCTGATACATCTAATGTGCCTGGTAAATTCTTAGTTGACCTTGATGAAGAGTTTTACTTGACGATGTGAATACAAAGGGGTCTAATTTGACTTTTATTCGAATTGAATGGCTTATTATTTTTCTTTGAATGGAAATGTTCTCATATTTTGAAGTTTGCAATCTAGAGGAGCTACACTCTAGGTGTTGATTGGACCCATTAGTATCTGTGAATATAGCTCGCAGTGAATGACCATGCCCATTGTGGTATGGGATCTGATGTGAAAATTCATTTCGTGGGAGTGAAAAGGGGTCTCAGAAAAAAGCTCATAAATGTTTCTCAAGTTCGTGTTTTAAGTGATTTGGCAATCAAAGATATCCTGCATATGATTATAGTTACAGATATTGTGCATATGATTATGGTTAGTCAGGGTACCAATTATATTATGGAATTGAACAAGTATAAATGTCATAATTAAGTGGTGGTGTCTCTCTATGTTTGTTAAAGTTAAATACAAGATTCTCACATGTTACTTGCTGCAGCACACCAAAAGCCAGTAATAACAACATTATCGAGGCTTTTCAATGAAACTTCAGAAGCTCTGGGAGGACAACGAGCAAATCCAGCCAAGAAGCGTGAAATTGAGGATAATTCTAAAAAGTTAGGAGCTTTGTTTGCTAAACTCAACAGTGGAGATATTTCAAAAAATGCTGCTGATAAACTTATTCAGCTGTGTCACGCACTGGATTGTGGGGACTTCAGTACTGCACTTCAAATTCAGGTAAAAGCGTCTTTCTTATACTTTGTTCATTTGCTCGATGGAGGTGTTAGTTTTGATGCACTTTTCACAATGAAGGTGCAACTGACAACGAGTGATTGGGACGAGTGCAATTTCTGGCTTGCCACACTCAAACGAATGATCAAAACAAGACAGAGCTTGAGATAAACCTACTCAAGAACAAATGACAAAAAACGCTCCAAATGCATTGCTCACTTATCAGATAGCATTGATTGTGTTCTCATCTGAACAAGAGCTGCAACTGCGTGATATGCAGAATCTCCTTTGTGTTATTTTGCCGGACCAAATGTCACGTGGCTTAGATTCCTTGTGTTGTCCCGCCTTCATTATGCATTTCTTTTATAGCAATTTACCAAGAATTGATCCGTTAAGCCCAGGGTAATCGGCTTATTGTTTCCATGAAGATATCTAGTGCTGAGAGAATATAGAATACCATGTTCACCAGAAATACAATTTTTGTCGGAGGTTCATCTTCGCAACATTACTATAAGATCAAATTTACATACATAGACATGAAACTTTCTTGGATTTTTAAAAATCATCAAATCTAATTTTCTTGTTGAGTTCTAAAACTTTTCATTATGCTGTATTTCTTAGTGATATGGTTTCGCCACTGCACTGGAACTTTGATTGTCGAAGGTTCCAATTTGATAATGGAAAAATCACAAAAAGTAACACTAAAGGATGGACACACTTCGGCTTACTCTTTTAATTGGCGCACATAACTTTAATTCGAATCAATATTTTTAAACTAATAGTGAATATATTACTCCTGCAATCAATAACTCCTGCAATCAATAGATCTTTCACCAATTACCAATGAATATAGTAACAAATATTTGAGGTAAAACATAATGTTAACGTTCAGAATTCTAGAACTTAGAAGTCATCATCATCAAGGTCCATTTATCTCATCATTCCACCAGTCATTGCATTTCGTAGTTGAAGTAGTTGTATATATAAACAGATGAAACTTTTCTTTCATAAACCTCAATAAGGCAGCATCCACATGAGAAGTACGCGGGTTACATCCTTTTTTAGGTTGGCTTTTATTTTCTTGTATTGTATCAATCATTTCACCTAAGATTTCTTCATCGTATTCTTTATTGTCTCTTCTCTTTATCAACTTTGCTCCTCCTTCGCTTGCGATAGTTAATGTTTGGTGCATAGATGCAACATAAAGAAACATATGCAAGGTGGTGCAAAAACATTGCGTGCAGGATGCTCATCAACTTGTGCATCTTAAAACTAGTTTTTGAGAAGTAATCGAGATATGTATATAGTTGGAATAATGATTCATTTATATACAGTAATTATCTACACATATGAAGGCCGCAATAATTTCCTCTAACTAAGTTTAATTTCCTGCTCTTGAAATTGAGATTTTAGGTAGGACCCAAACCTACTCCAAAAAGAGGACTTGGAACCATAGATATGCACACTTACAACTTTCTTTGATGTTTCTCTGGCAAACTCCAAGTCCTGTGCAACATCACCATCAACGCATTCAAAACCGCCAAGAAGAGGCAATGCAACTGAGCCGTTGGATTCTAGGCTTTTGATCCACCCTCGAAGTAAAAAATTCACGACCTGCATGATCATTTAGCTTCGTTAGAGTTTGTAGGCAAGGCCAATAAGAGATGCAGTTTGAAGGGTCCAGTGTAACAGCTGTGTACCTCAGGAACTTCATCATGGGGGCAATGGCCAGCAGGGCTAATCACATAGTATGGAGCGTCTGGTATTTGTTTTTTCACACGGAAACCCCACATTGGCTTTACCCATGGGTCTTCCTTCCCATACATGAGACATACTGGTATATTGTTTATCTGACACCTACAGATGCCAACACATTTTCAGTTTTTGGAGTAAGATTGAAACAGTAGATTCATTTAGTAAAGAATCTCTAATGAAGAGGGAATTTGAGTCGCCTACCCCACTAAAGCCTCCTTGAAAGTCAACTGTCCCTGGGGAGCAAACATGATTGATGCCAACGATGCTGCAGCCGCTGGATGTTCTGTGATATCAACTATACGGGAAAATACTTTGTCAACGTTTGTTGTATGATCAGTGTAGACTTGCCTGAGTATGTTAGCAATACTTTCAGGATCACTAATCTTTTGCCACCTGAAAGCGTTTTCAAGAGAAGAATATAAAGATTGGTCAGAAGCCAAAAGAGTTTGTTATTTAACATGTTGTCTTGCATAAGTAATAAAACAAGTTGGGGATTGCAAGGGAACACTTTCTTTGGGTTTTAGTTCTTCTCTGAGGGCCACAAATATAAACTAAACAAACTACTTTGTCTCCTGTTAAACGCACATCTACAAAACAGCCTACTCATAAGCATTTTAATGAGTCAGAACAAAACTACAAAGAGCAGTAAGTATAGCTCTGAATGAAGAGATGACGAATCTAAGAGTAAGTCGATTATCTTACAGTATTTCTGTGAGCTTCCTAATTCTAGCAGGCAAAGGAAATGTCCCAGACCATGGAAACAATCTTGACATTGACGGAGATCTGGCTGGATTAGGGAGAAATCCCCAAAAAGGAGTTGCATTCAGTAATGTTATACCCTTCACCATTTCTGGATGGCATGCTGCAATGTAGAGTGCAGCATATCCCCCAAGAGAATTGCCCACAAGATAAACTGGTTCTTTGATGACCTGATGAGTGAAATATCAAGTTATAAATGTGTTCCAGTAAACTATGACACACTTATTATCGTATGCTCATCCTACAACTATGAAAGATCCCAGAACCTTCATAACAAAAAGCTCGATTGACCTGAAACCATTATACGCATACATTATAGTCTAAGTTACAAAAGACGGGAGTAAATAGATTAAAGTGTCAAGAAAGTTGAGACTAGATTTCATTTCAGATAGCCTAATGTAAGGAAAAAATTCAACACCTGTGACACCTTTATTTCTCATTAAAGAACACCAATTTAACACAAACACATTGATCATATTAAGATTAAGATTACGGATTTTCAGAAAGCATAAATGGAAGTTACCTCTTTTATGAAATAATGAACTTGTTCTTTCCACAAATCAATGGAATAAACAAGTTCATTTGCCCAAGGTTCAGACTCATCACCAAAACCCCATAAATTTCTAGCATCTGGTTCTGGTTTTGATAGAATGTCTTCCTTTGTGGTTGGATCTTTATTTGGCATTGACATGCCCTGCCCTAGAAAATCTATTGCCCAAACTCTGTAATCACGTCCAAGGTCCTTAAGTTGCTTCTCGTAGTGAAAAGAACCAACACCGAAACCTGGGAGGAACAGTACAGCAGGGGCATTAAGATTCGCAGAACCTGATTTTTCATAGTGAACATTCAGTTGTGGTTTCCATTCCCAGAAATAACTGCTAATGGATGCAACATCTTCACCCTTGGATTCATCAGGTATACTTGGAATGGTGAGCTTAGGCACTGATTGTCCTTGATCAGTTAACACTCTTCCATCATCTTTCCCATCAAGAACATAAGAATCATTATTTGCATTAAATACTTTTGTATGATTGAATCGTTTGACACTCCAAATGGATTTAATAGAATTTGGCTTGGTAAGTTTCTTCTCATTAAAACGATCTAGGTCAAAAGTTCTATCTGAGCAATGATTAGATTTAACTAGAACATATAACAGCCCTCTTTGTCTTATTATTGGAACTTTCAAACTATGTGGATTGCGGTGGCTGTCTCTTACTTTCCCTGGCATATACACAGCATAGCAACATGGTGCACAACCATACGAAAGACTTCCCATTCAAGTAAGGTTCTCTGAAATTAGTAGATCAAAATAACTGTTAAAAGTTGTTGATGCAAAAGTAACAATCTCAGTAGCATGTGTAAGAGCAAAATACCACAAAATCTATGCGGAGCAAAAAGAAAATTTCCTGACTGACCTCCAAACAGTTAGCATCAAACAAACAATATAGATAACTTAACTGATATGTATATCTGCATATTGATTTCAACAATAGTTTATGAGTTTATGATCCCCTAGCCTTGTTTTAATCAATATCAGAATCTTCAAATGAATATAATCACACTAGATAACTGCAGACACTATAATTTTATATGAGTACCAGTAAATAAATTCCGGCGGATGATTCAAACTAAGTATATCGCAATAAACTCGAACGCCGCTGAAAAGTAAATTGATTTACCTGCCAAATCTAGCTTATAACCTGTTCTCTATTCTGTTTAGTCGATCGAAATTTACATCATTTCAGTATCCCACCGAAGTTAATTTTTCCAGAATCATATGTAACAATTAGCCACCATTACAATCTATCCACTACAAATCAAAGAACCCCTTTCATTCAAAATCACAATTACTTAAACCCCACATAAAGACTCAATTTATAGGATTTAGTAATAAAAACGAAATCAAGAGCTGATTAACAATAAACCACTTAAGGGTGATACTAAGTATACAACTCAAAATAAATATCAAGAAACGATAGAGATTCACCAAAACCCCCCATAAAGATTCAATTTTTCTATAATCTTAGTTAACAAAAATGAAAAATCCAAGGGCTGATGAACAAACAAACCACTTAATCGTGAAAAATGAAGTGATCTTTACATGCTAATCAATATGAGAAATTTCTGAAATACCTGAAATGAACAGAGCTCTGATTTTTCAGGACTTTTGGGAAGATGGTTTTATTTATTTATTCTACAAAAAATTCCAGACAATTGAAATAGTAGATTAGTAGCTAAGTAAGTGGGATTGCTTATATAATATGCAATTTTAAGCACCATGAAAAATGAAAACTATTAACTAAAGTGTAGTAAAATAATAATAGTCAACTGAAATTAATGTGTTAAGTGTCATTTTCTTTTCATATTTGTTATTCATAATCTTGAAACTTGTTTGAGTTGTTGAGAAAGCATTGAAGAAAAGAAGTGCACGCAACAGTTTGGAATCAAGAATGATAAACGTGGCTTTGCTAATTGTCGTCTGTCTTCTTTGGAATTTTGCAATTCATCATTCATGGGGTGGCCCTCTGGTTCGACATGAATGGGACTTTTCTAAGGTTGAGTACTTATCGATTTGGATCTAAACGTATCTTTCTGGTAAAGTCGAGTCGAATAGTTAAGTCGGGTCAAATTTTACGAGTCGAGTTGAACCTTGCTGGGTTCCACCCGGATATCAGCTCAAGTTGATTATCTTCATTGACGAATTTTGACTTTCAAGTGGATTCATATTATTGATACTATAGTCTATAAGTCTATAATAGGCTAATAGCTATTTACTCTAATACTAATAATCTATGTGATGAGGCCCATTTTTCTGCCAACCAAGGAAGGCCTCTGAAGCTCTGGAGATTGGGCCAGCCCAATTTCGGAAGGGCCTAAGGAGGCCACAAAGAACCATAAAGGAGGAGGGTTGAGAGCATCCAGTCGTCCACATGACACAATCCCAACACATCAAGACAAAAGGACCCAGGTCTATAAATACATTCCCACTAGCTTTAGTGGAGGGTAGTGTGCTTCTTGCTCCACACTTATTACTCACTCCTTCTAACATATACTAACTTGACGGTCGGAGTGGCTACGACCTAACCGGTCGTGGTCTAGGTACCGGAGTGAGCATGGACAACCAACCAGGACAACGTGGACCGGCAGACCAACAACATGGACCGGCAAACCGGCTCCGGGCGAGTCCGGGAGCCCACCTCTCTTCTCAGACATCCCGAGGAGACCTAGGACAGGGCCGGCCGGTCACTCAACAGGGCCGCCTGAGTTGGGCAGAACACAATGTCCAGGTCCAAGAGGCAAGCAGGGCACGGCCGGTCCCATCATTGAAGTTCAGAATAGAGAGGTGATCACCCTCTCCAGTAAACCATCGACCGGGCAAGGAGCCCATCCACGACTTTATTGAAGTGGATTCCCTTAACCGGGAAAATAGCCCACATCACTATGCCGAGTTGATAGTTTTGCCAACTTATACAATTTTATTCAAATATTGTTTTACAAAATTTTATATAGTTGATATAATGTAATTACATACCCTTCCATATAACATTATAATATAATAAAAGTTAAATTGTATATGTAAACATATTTATTTGGACGAATACTATATTAACTATTTTGGTATAAATATGTGAACATTGGTTTGAATCTTGTCTATTACATATAGAATCAATCTATAAATATGATGCATCAATTTTATAAATACATTAGTAATTACTCTATGAGTTCGATTTCGGTGTACAGAGACCGTGAATATTTATTTAAACAAGGGGATTGTAATCTATCAACTCTGGATGGGTTATGCGTAAGACTGACATGATTTGATTGACACCCTTGGTACTAGCTTAATGTTTCTCAATGCACAGAGACGTTGAATATTTATTTAAGCGAGGGGATTGTAATACCTCGACTCTCGATGGGTTATAATACGTAAGACTGACATGATTTGATTGGCACCCTTGTTACTAGCTTAATGTTTCTTATTTTTCAAAGTTAAACTCATAGGAATTTCCAGGTCAAGCATGTTCGACCTGGAGCAATTGTATGATAGACGACCCTTTAAAACTCTCTATGAACGTGTTAGCGAGAAATACCTATAGTATTTGGTGAGGTCGATCGATCAAATTTCATAAGGTATACCGATACTAGGTTGCGGGGCTTGTTACGCAATATCCGTTGTCATTAAAAATTAATTGGTACTTAAACTCGAACAAGATTTTTGTACTTATATATTCGGGATTTTCATAATCAATCGAGTTTAGTATGTATTCATAAACTCTTTAGAAGTACCTATTTTGTTAAGGAGTGAGATGTGGCAAAATTGGTAGATGCTACATATATAGTTCAATTCGATTATAAATTTACAACGACGAAAGCGTTGAAAGAAAGATGATACAAGTAAGAACACCCATATATAGCTTGTATCACATCATGGCTCATGCATTTCATGTTGATGTTGGTGTGGATAGGTTTCTTGAGAGGGAGGCTATCTATCTAAGATAGGTTATTATTTAGGCAGTTGAATTATGAAAGCAACATGATAGTAGTGTTGGAGTAGATAGGATGAGACCTAAGTTGAAGCTGTTTTTTTGGTAAATTTTTATGGTAGGCAATATCACATATCACCAAGAAATCCTAATAGTACACCAAAGGTCAGACAAGAAAAGTAGTGGTCCAAAATGAGTGTCGTGAGGGAGGGGGTGGGGGAGGGGGAGGGGGAGGGGGTGGGTAAATTTTGTTGGAATTCATGTGATATACTATTCCAGCCTAGAACAAGTAAAATGTCATCAAGTAGCAAATAAACTTCAACATATATATTGGAGAGTTGTTGTTCTAGTCGGTGATGCATGATTGGGGAAATGAGCGGTGGCTGTTTTATTTTATTACTCATCCGTCTGTAAATATTTGGCATATTTTGACTTTTCGTAGTCAAATTTTATAAAATTAGATCATGAATTCTCATTAAATGATATGAAATAATATAGTCATGTGAAATCTTGTTAGATTCGTCTCAATATATATTTTTGAATATTAACTTGTTATATAATAGAAAGTTACGTTTTAAATTGTTGATCACAAAAAATTAAAATATACTACCTCCATCACTAAATGATTGTCACATTTTGACTTTTTGTGGTCAACAAATCACAATTTAAAACGTAAATATCTCTTATTCTACATGCAAAAAAATTATAAAAGTTTGATATTTTAAAAATATATATTGAGACGAATCTAACAAGGTCCCACAAGGCTATATTACTTTTTATCGTTTAATGAGAATTTATGGCCAAATTTTGAAATGTTTGGCCAACAAAAGTCAAAATGTGACAATCTTTTAGGGACGGAGGGAGTATCATTTAGGATGGAGGGAATATTTTACAACTTTATTGGTTTTTTTCGAGTTAATGAAATTATGGATATTCTTTTAAATATAACATTAGATTATTTTCAAAGCTATTTCTTCGGACTCTCTCGGATTTTTTTATTGTAATTTTATCCGTCGTAAGAAAATGATCCTACAAAAAAACGAACTATACAGTTAGAAATTCAACAACACTAAGTGGGCTTTTTCTTTATATAAGTTACTCAGACATAGGGAAGCACGGGTATTTCTTTTTTGACGAAGATGTTAAATATTTACGAAACAAGCACTAAAATATATCTTTTCAGTCAATATCAGAAATTAAATTGCACATTTTCAAGAAATATTGAAATGTTGTGTTGACACATACTAAACATTTACAAGATTAATAAACTATACCTCTTGTACATATTAGCTGAGAATATTTTAATTATTGTTCTTGTATCGCCCTCAATAAATATGGTATATATAAGCAGTTTACTTATACATAAGTTTGATATGTTGTATGTATTATTTATCGAATAAGAAGTAATAATTCTATTGGCCTCGATCTAGACTACACCAATGAAACAATCCACCAGACAGCAGGCACCCAAACAGCTAGGGTTTTGTCAATTTGAGTCTTAAATGGGCATATATAATATTCGCAACATATTTCTATATTAAAAGACATATATTAAACAATTTAAATGTCGTTATATATACTTGCACTTGGATAATATTGTTGTACTTTTAGCAGTAAATATTTGCAAAAACCCTCCAAATTAACGTAGGTGTTAAATTAGAGTCCGGTTTCGGTGCATCAATAATTCGGTGCATCAGGTGCATCAGGTACCTATTTAAAGGTTTTACGTGGGTACTGTACCCACTTGAAACTTCATCATTGGTACTTGTACCCAAATTGTACTATAACAATGGCACAATACCACATATTTATTTTGGATTGATAAATATGTGATATTGTACCATTGTTATAGTACAATTTGGGTACAAGTACCAATGATGAAGTTTCAAGTGGGTACAGTCCCCACGTGAAACCTTTAAATGGGTACTTGATGCACCTGATGCATGGAAGTATTGATGCACCCAATCTTTTCACGTTAAATTAGGTACCAAATGTGTATTTCACTTACAGGAATCGTTTGCGCATCCGTACTACTTATTGGGACCAAAGTGCAACTGTACAGTAACCCCTTACTGGGACCAAAACAACAATTCCATCCCACAAAGTTAACCAAGAGTTAATGCACAAATATAACTCTTTCCTCTCTATTTTACCCTAGTTTCCTTTAGCCAATCATCACCACCACCGAAGAAACAAAAGAAAATCCTAGAATTAAGCTGCATATAAGAAAATATAAGATTAACAATGATGGGCTACAATAATTCGTTATCTCAAGAAGAAATAAACCCTTAATTATTGGGAGATGTGTTTGCGAGATAATTAATATGGAAAAATAAAAGAACCGAAGGATTCGATCATATCTATTATGTTGAGATTAATTAGAAACTGATGAGTGTATGCATGTCTCATTTTGCCTGTTCATAATAGTATGATATTAGTTTAATAATAGGCCTGTGTACAGAAAGAACTTAAATCGAAAAAATGAAATACTCCATACAGAATAAATTATTATCAAGAAAATGGTTAATTACTAACATAATAAAACAAAACATAGTATACATTTGATTAGGGTTTAGTACAAATTATTAGGCAACACATATAAGTACAACAATAATAAATTAGAAAGTAATCAAAAGAAGAATTTAGTTCTCTTCTCTACATACACTTTAATTTTCTTGTGTTCGCTTTCTAATTTAAAAAAAGAAGTTAAAACTACTTTATAAGAAAGAAAAAGCTCCACCAATTAAACATCATACATAAACTAAGGTACAAATAGAATTCCTCTTTTTTGGGACCTTATAGATATCTCTTACTTAAGGAAGTGGATTAAACTGGTCTAGGTTGTTCCATGCTTGAACTCCATTATTTGGATCATTATCTGATGATATCGCTGATCTAGTCGAATTCATTGTTGCAGATGTGTCCTCGAAGAAGAAGTCATTCGCGAAATTACCATTTTGTTGTGCCTCTTTTCTTGATGATTGATTAGTACCCCCACTTGGTGAGATGTCCAAATTCTGAAACAAAATTGGTTGTGGCCTCTGGATTTGTTGATGATGCTCAATAGGCGATGGACTAAACCCTTGTGAAACATTATTATTATTATTATTACTATCCTCCTTGTTATGGTTGTTGTTGTCCCAACCAAACAACATAGTAGCAAACCTTTGTTGTTGTAACTTCCAATGCAAATCTTGGTTGATAGAACTCAATGACTCAATTGAAGCTGCCACTTGATTATTATTATTGCCAACAACAAAAGCCTCATCTTGAGTTCCAACCCCACTGCCATATTGAACATTGCTTTCATTTTGTTGCTTATACAAAGGGGGTAAAGAGAAACTAAACCCTAAAGATGGATCAAGATTGAAGCAATTATTATTATTAGTTGCTACAAATGAACTCTCAAGCTCTCCGAATGATGGATTATTCGATAACTGATTATTGTAAACCACCCCTGATGAAGGTGAAGAGCTTATATTCACCCTAGGTATACTAAGCCCTCCAAGGTTAAAATCTAGGGTAGGCGGAGAAGAAGAAGAAAACCCGTTATTAAAGAACTTGAATCGACCAATATCAGAAGACGTTGGAGAGTCTCCTGATAAATTTAGAGATGATGATTTGAGTTTCTTGGTCTTCCTACATCCTCCACCAACTGGGACATTTCTTAATGCACCCCCTTTAGTCCAATATCTTCTACAACTCTTGCAGAAATGTCTTGGTTGCGTTAGGCTATAGTTGTTGTAGTAGCAAAACTTAGTATTCATTGAATCACATCTTGGACACTTAAGTGCTTCTTGTTGTTGTTGTTCTTGTTGCCTTTGCGACGATGATGATGATGATGCTGCCTTTTTGTTGCTTGAGCTTTGTTCTTTGTTAGTAGTCGGTGCCTTTATCGCGGTGCCTGGAATATTGCGGCCAGGCTCCATTTCTTCAATAAACGATACTCCAAAAATCGCTTAACTCACTGTTTAATAAGATAACTTAGAGATTAGAATAATCGAATAGTTTCATGAATGTATATGAGAAATTAATACAAGTGAATAGTTTGATGCATGAATATGTGATCAAGATTCAAGATTCAAGAATGGAGGAAAGCTATAAAGCTATAAAAAAGAGAGAAAGTGAAGAGTAAAGTAGGTTTGGAAGTTAGAAGTTTGAAGTTTGAAGTTTGAAGGTGGATCTAGTAGCAAGGAATAATAAAGGTCGATCTGTATGTCCGGCCAGGTAAGCATACATGATGCATGTAGCACGGGTCCAACTTTCAAAAGTAAAGAACATATATGTGTATATCTTTAATGCCATCAACACCATACAAATAGCTTGCTCGTCGCTAGCCGTAATAATCACCTATATTTACATGATGTTTAATTTTTAGCATATTCATTATCTTTAATGTTTTATTTGTACACTGATCTCCTTTTTACACAGGTCTTTGCTAGATGTTGTCTAGACCTTAGCCAGAAAGGAAGCATAGAAAACTTTTGTGAAGGATTATAAGATCGACGGCCCCTTTCTTTGCTGGAGAACAATTTACACAGGTCTTCCCGTCAAAATTTAACGTCTTACTCAAAAGATGGACTAAATAAAATACACCTTTTGACCAATATCACAGACTGAGCATTTGCAAGGACTAAAATGTAACTTACACATATATCTGAAGAGATTTCAGCAATTATCACGATTGGAGTTGTTAGTTACTTAATTGAGATAATACTATATTAGTATTAAATAATAATTTGATTTGTTTGTTGAGTAAGAATATTTTATGCTTAAGCAATTTATAATTATCAAAAATATATTATAAGATCCAAAAATGATGTACAAACTTTGCAGAATAGTTACTACATTGAAATGTAATATAACACATCTTCCCATTCCTACTCATCGTTCTCCTCAGGAGTATGGTTTGCTGGTAATAAATGAGATGTAGGTTCAGGATTGGCCTGAGGCTTTTTGTCAGACTCGCCCCACCACTCGCTCATCGGCATTGGGTGAACACCAGGCAATCCTCCCGTTCCTGCTAATCTCCGGAGGTCTTCCAGTCCTTCCCGAACATAGGCCGGGATGGAACTGTCTTGGGCAAATTTTTTAGACAGCGACAGAACTTTCTTCCGCAGAGGTTGAAGTCTCTATTAAATGCCAGAAAAATGAATTTTATTAGCTACTAATGAGTAATGAGGCATAAAATTGTTCCCTTATTCTTCACTGAAAGAGATTAGTCATATACCTGCTGAGAAGCTGAGTACATAGTAGTGGTGGATGCCTCTGTCACCCCGTGGGCAGGATTGTGAACCTTTACATGTGATCTACCGACATACCAGTCCATGTATTCTGGCTCAGTCAGATGCGCAATTTCGGCTGGCTCTCCCAAGTCAATCGGCGAAAAGCAATGTTGTGCTAGGTTCACCCAATTGACATCAGTGTTTCCATACACCTTTCTGTACGACCGAGCGGTTGCTGCGAGCTTCGTGCCCTCTCCAAGCTCTATTATCGGCCTCGGGATACGTTGGACTCTCCCAAACTGTCTGGAAACTCTGTCAGGCATATACGCTTCAATAAATCCCATGAAGCGTATACATCCATGATAGAAAGAAGATGGAGGAATAGTACATGGAGGCCCAAATGGAGTCCAGAGGATCTGAAATCCATTGAGAGAAGACTTTATGTTAGTTCGTATTTTGTAAACATAGTTAAGTATAATGAAACAAGATTATTATTTTACCTCGTCGCACTTGATATTATCAATTTGTTGTCTATATATGAGGAGATCCTTCTCAGCCTGCATTCGGGTGTTGTTGTCGCCCCATCGCAAAGCTCGCGGGCCTCCCTCTACCCAGCGTACTGATTGTACACCACTGAATAGGGGAAAATACTCATAGATCCAACACTAGAACAAAAGATAAATTAATACTCGTATTAAATTATAGATGATAAGACATATCTTAATTAAGTTAAAACATTTTATTAATGGTAAAAGAAAATACCTCTAGAAGCGTCAAACACCCTGTTATTTGTTTTGCATCTTTTCTAGAAGCCACACCTAGCTGGTAATACAAATATGCCAAGGTTGCAGCACCCCATGCATAATTTGGAACTACCTCCTCTAAGTCCCCTAAAAGATGAATGTACTGATAGGAAACATAGGAGCCAGACTTGTCAGGGAAAAGGGTCGATCCAAGCAAGTACCAAAGGAAAGCTCGTGCAATTGCAGGTTGACTTATTTCTTCGCCATCACATACGCTCTTGATACCGGCGAGGAACACCCCTTGCTTATTTCCTGCTTTAAACGTTACTCGCGACTTCAATTCTTGATCTTCAAAATTATCAAAGTTACGTACCACTGTCCCAGTAATGTTTAGGCCTGCAGAACCAAACCAATAAAATGTCAACAGGCCTGTATATTTTATTTCTCAAACTTTTACCACAGTTCATCAAAAGAAAATCTAATCCAAATAAACAGAATCGTCCGATTTACCAAAATGAATACAATTAAGCAAATACATACGAAAAATAACTACATAACTAAACAACAAAGCCTGACATGTAAAATGGTATATAACTACCAAGTATAGCGGCAACGTCATGTAGGGTGATTGTCATCTCCCCAAAAGGCATGTGAAACGAATTTGTCTCGGGATGCCACCGCTCCACAAAAGCAGTTATTAAAGCAGCATTTGGACGTTGGAATAACATAGATGACACATGACTCAAACCCGAATTCTTGACTAATTGAACCCATGGCAGTTCCGGATCATAGGCACTTAATACCCACCTGTTCTGAGCTTTGTCACGGGTATGTGTTTTTAATGGTTTATGGTATGCCTGCATAAAAGAAGTGCACGCTATATTACAAAGTTGATTACTGACATACTTAGTACTAATTCTTGCTCATGTATAATAACTAGAAAAAAAAATAAAACAAGTCACCGAATTTTCCCAGATGGAATGTGCCACATGACCACGATAACCAATGAGAACTTCAGGATTAGTCGGGCCTCCAGGCATAGGCTCCAATGTGATCCATTCCTCACTTCCGCTTAACCTTCCTCTACCACCTGCAACACGTCTCCTACGTCTAGAAGTGGTCGGCTCTGGTTTACTTGTAGATTGCTCAGGCGAATCCATGTCACCATTCTCCCAGTCCAATGTGTTTGGGTCATCTCCAGTATAACCTGTTGAACCAGGTGGTCCAAGTATGACTAGAGGCAACGAATTTTCTCCAGCCTCAAAACTGTTGCTATGACCAGTACAATCATCTTGGTGCAAAGAAACATCAATTACTGCCTGTGAAGATGTTGTGTTTATCTGACTTAGCTCTTGTTCTCTTTGTCGCCTATTAAAAGAATTTACATTTTATCCAACTACAAATGTTAATCCAAATTATACACCACCTCAATAGCAAGTTAGGCTTGAAGTCATCAAAATTCAAATGTTAAGTAACGAGTACAAATACTTGCTACAAACTAACTTTACTCTCGAAAGTGCAGGTTTCCTCAAAATGTAATATATTTAACAAAAACTAGACTCTTCTAATATATTACGCAGTTCAGGTACCGGTAAATATGCACAGCATATTAGCAGTAAGAGTGTGCCACAAACAATAATTCCAAGAATATTTCCACTAAATTTGTATCTAGCAGCTAAATTAACGAGTGCATACTAACTATTACCAAACATCATAAAGCATCATAAACTACGAACATCATAACGAGTACATTTTGAACATTGTGTGTATTTAAATGGAGAAGCATTGGCAGGAATATGGCGCTTTTAGGCAAGAAAATGCTTCGCAAACAAGCCTTATCCCACTAAGCATAAGGGGGTAAAACTACAAACTATGAACATCAGAAATCACAACTACAAGCACATAACAAAATTTGCAATCAAATAGGTACTATAGGAAATTTAGCTAGGTATAGACTTATTAATTTTGATCAATGAAAAACAAACTTAACAAGCTTCTACGGTATGTTCGGATTGAGGTAAATCGAAGAAGTACGTAAAACATAAAAATTAGTTTACTACAAGGTAATTGAGGTGAATGCCTTTAAAATATTTATTATATTCTTTTGAGGATGAACGTGGATAAATTTGTTCTTTAAGTGTTTATAGCCCCAATCGTAGTGAATTAATAAGCGATAATTTTAATTCAAATCAAATACTTCATATACAAATCTATTAATGATACAAATTTTGGTAATTTTGATCATTGAAAATTAAACTAGACGATTTTTACGAGTATAGGAGAAGGGGGTTTACTTGTTGTGATTGTGAGGAATGAGAGTAGGACGATGTTGTTGTAATTGAAGAGGAATATCACCGTCTTTTTCTTCTTCTTCTTCTTCTTCTTCTTCTTCTGAAGATGAATAATTTACCAGCGAAATCATCGGTGTTTTTATCAAAACGACGAATAATTCCGGCAGCTAGATTACTCGCTCGTATACCAACGGAGCGTCCACATTTCAACCACACCCATTTCTGGTTAGGTACTTAGGTTTAATGGCAAACTAACTCATTTGACATTTTTACCCTTTTAATTAAACTTTTCAATTTCACAATCCAACTTTCTATTCACCGGTCAACGGATGTATGAGAAATTTGGCTAAATGGTAGCTTAGGCCACAAGTATGAATATAGACCCACATTAGAGATATTTCGAAAAGCAAATATCCTCTGTCATGTCAGATTATTCCTACACTACATTATTATATATATACAACAATTACTTCTACATTCCAGAGTACAAAACATTTCATAAAATAATTTATTTTTCTGTTGAGACTATCTAATTTTGATTTGAGACTACATATGACTTGAGACTATCTAATTTGAACTTCAAATATAGAACTTGACAATCACATTCTGATGGTACTTTTTTAAGTGATTGTGCCTGGAGGTTTGTCTTGGGTACCATCTTATTATTATCCTAAAATTTATCCGAGGGGCCGAGGCGGGTATGAGCTTCGAATATTACATTCCGATCACTCAATGATTTCAGAAACAGATCAATAGTACTCAAAGGAAGGGTGTGACTGGCGAGGTAATTTCCACACTTTTTTTGAATGGATCATTAAGGGCACAAAGAGTTCAGGGTTGCAGGCACAACCTTAGCATCAGATATTGGACAACTATTCTGGAACACCCATTACATCCAATCCAACAACTTTTACATACCAACACTCTGATATTGACTACGCTAGACGCTAGTGATATAACATCGTACAAACTCGAAACATGCGTAGTCAACATATCTCGCTAAACACCAGCTAGTCGTCAAGTATAAGTGGAACAAAGGGCAGTCCTTCGCCAAAGTCACTTCCCGAGTAGAGAAGCCCTGTAAAAAGCATGGCTTTGTGCAATCTCAATACGCTCTCTGGGATCATTGAGGGTTTCGTCTCTCAGGGCCTGCAGGATAGCTTGTGTTGACATCTCCCTGGAATTTGGTAAGGCAGGTCAGTTTAGACATTCAGGAAGGAACTAAGACTTCAGCACAAAGAGAATTTTATGCATGTAAAATAATTGAAGAAAATTAATCTAGGTATCTTCAAACCTTGAGACTAGAATCTTATATAAAGTCTTCAATAGAGGACATAGCTCAACAGGTGCAACGTGCTTATTCTCGTTAGGATGCAAAACGTTCAAGTCAGGCTGACTGAGTAGCTCATAAAACGCTTTTGTTGCAGAAACACCCTGCAAGACAAGACATGACCTTATTAATCAAGCATGGATTTTGTGCAAACCTCCACTTTGATTGAAAAGTAATTGTGCAAATATAATATACGGGAGCTACACATTTTAAGGTTGCAGTGTCCTACGGAGCCAAAGATATTATATTCTTTGGCTCTTGGATATAATGGAATAAATCACAATGGCTCATTACAATTAATGCGGAAACAGGCTCCCCATTATCACAGGGGTGAGCTGAGCCTCCTAAGAGCCATTGGGGCATGTTGTATGTCGTATGTAGTGAAGTACTACCAATAAACTCCACGTGTTAGTGGGGGAGAATCCAGAGGCTTAAGATCTCTTTAATTAATTCTTCTATAACAAGATGTTTGTACCTGAATCATTCCCTTCCCTTTAATGCTGTCACCCATATCTAGGTTCAGTTCTCCTTTGGCCAACTTCTGACCATACCACGCATTACGGCCTTTCAGTAAGGTTACATATGTATCAGCTAGAAGAGGACCAGCAAGCTTTTCAGGGTCTTCAGACAAAAGATGAGTAATGAATATCATCTCTGATGTACAGTGAGCAAAGTAAACGGATTTGCTTGTGGCACTCTCATTTGTCAGTTCTGCTACCATACCTGTCCAATTCACATAATAAATAAATCGTATAGTAGTAGTAAAAAAAATTCAGATCTAAACTGTTTTGGCATCTAGGGTACGCTTGGCATATAACAGGATCACTACATTTATGTTCAAACACCAAACACACATCCTTCTCCATTCCATTCCCCCTTCACCATCTTTGCTAGCACTATGGGTACCACACAAAGCCATGCATATGCTTTAAAGAGTGATATAATTAGTTGTCCACTGTCTAACTGAAGATGTCAGCTTGATAAGTAGATGACATTAAAGGCTCAAACCTTGAATTACCACATAGAAAAAAAGGTTGAAAGACGAAATACATCAACATCCTCTAAGCTCACGCCTAAACAGGGTAAGACAAAATAAATAGCAAAAAACATCAGGAGGTGCTAATCTCTCTGTGATGCTTACTGGTTTTCTTTTACACTCACTTTAATTGGATAGCTACAGAATTAGCTGGTTCTCTTGTTCTTTAATTGTTCATAGCGATAATTGATCAAGAAAGATCAATTTCTTATTTTTCTTAACCAATTGAAGATGGGAAAGCATTTGTGGTTCTGGTGTACTACTAAACTTTCAACTTTCATTTCAAAAACAAATAATATCAGATTGCTGGCGCCTGGTAGTGCAACTAACTTCAACAATCTTTAGCTTTGAATACATTCATGGTCAAAGCTAACCAAAACATTCATAATGGCCAATAGATGTGTAATATTGTCAATTGTAAGACATCAAGAATGGCATGGCTTACATCATCAGACACCCACATTCAAATGAAGACAGCATCGAAAGAGGCTCCCACCTAAGCGAGTCAGGGGGTCAGATAATACGCAACCTTACTTATGTCTTACAAAGAGGTTGTTTCTAAGTAGGACCAACATGAAGGTTACACAACCTTACTTATGTCTTACAAAGAGGTTGTTTCTGAGCAGGACCAACATGAAGGGCTAAGACTACCTATAATTCATATATATATATATATTTATATATATATATATGAAGTGTAGGTAGTGTAAAAAGCCATGTTGACATATTTTAGTATATCCTAGAGCTAGAGAATATGACATCTACGACTCCATAGGACATGGAAAAACTTATTATGATTAATGTCAACAACAAGAGAATCTCAAAACAGTCCAAAGTCTGCAGTTTATAAGAGATCAAGAGCATATACAAATTATATATATTGACAAATATGTCTGACATATTAATCAATGGAAGGCTTCAATTAAGTTAAAGATGAGGAAAATGTATGTCCACAAGAGTTTAGGGGTATCACCTGCTCCAATGGCATATACGTTCTTCAAACCACCCATTACTTCGTGAGTAACAAGATCACCATTATCCCATACAATAAAATGCGGCTGCCTCAGAAACCTAGCCAATGGTTTCCTCCATTTTTCAGATCCACATATACGAGCATTGGCATATTCCTTGTTATATATCTCTGATGCAATGTTTGGTCCTCCCAGATAAAGAATGTTCTCAAGCGGTACCCCAGCTACAAACCAAACACATGGTTAGTGAATGAAATATTAACCAGATAATAACAAACAACAAGGTAAAGATGTGGTGCTACAAATTACAATAGTGGTGTGTTTAATCAAAAGAGATGCTAAAAGAAGGGAAATACCAAGAATCCTTACTTGCGCGGTTAATCATCTGGGTTGGGGTTATGATCCGTGGTACAGGCTCCAATTCAGCCTCAATTCCCTTTGCTAACGATACTGGCACAGTAATCCTTTCTTTCCAATATTTATTAATTTCCTGAAACACCTCAAATGTCTCAGTTGATGGCAACCCATTAATCACCACATCAGCATCCCAAACAGCCTCCTGCAAATTCGTGACTACCTTGAGAGGACAAAGAGGTGTATCAATCATATTCAAGCAAAATCCATCTTTCAAGATCTCATCGGCAGACAGTGTTCTATCACCTAATCTTGCTTCTACATACTTCAAGTACGCACATCGCCTAATTAACCTTCGCAAGACATCTTCCCTTGAATTGATCACTTCAAACAAATGCTCTGCGGTCGCCCTATCCATTGACCTCCCAGTTCTCCTCCATATCCTGATCTGAACCTTATCCCGAGAATTACCATACGCATCTTGCAAAAGTGCTAAGAAAACACTACCCCATGCCCCTGCTCCAACTCCAACAATCCTCAACGGGTCACCCTCTACTTTACCTAGCAGTTGACGAAGCTCACCTACCTTCTCCTCCAAAGAGCCATTTGTGCTTTGTACTAAACCATTAGCATATGCATTACTACTCACCTCCTCAATACTCCTTACCATCTTTTTCTTGATCAGACTACACCTCCAAAATTAATAACAACTCGCTTAAAATCTACAAACTTAACAGATATATAAAAAGCCTCTTATAATAAAAAAGCTCTAAACTTGGACAAATATTACAACAAATAAAACCAACCCCAAGAATAATTTCACATGCTCTTAGCAACTATTAATATGCATCATACTTTTCCATCCTCCAAATTACAATGAATGATCCCAAAAAAGGAAAACCAATTCAATGCCAACTACACTAACCACCTAACAAACCCAAAAAAATAAATCACTTACGATCTTGGATATTTGGTTTTGACCAAAATTGATAACAGCTATCACCAATCAAGAATTTCAGCTCCACATTACTCAGCAAGCAGGTTTTATAGGAGAGCCTTTAATGGAAATTCAGCTAGTAGTTCAATTCATTTTGACATTTGTCACATATATTACAAGAGATTCACAACATTGGAAAATCCGACTAGAAAAAGAAAACATAAAAAAGGTTGTCGTGTGCAATGTGTCTAGTTATAAAAAGGCGGCGATGTTGATTTTGTGTAAATGGGTTTTGTTCAAATGCAATTTGGGATAAACAATTGCTAAAATCTTAGGAAAATCACGCGTTTTAAGTTAACAAGAAAGTTTTAGAGTATAGTATCCAAAAAACTGGTGACAATGTATGTATACATGGACAATGACCATTGGATGATACCAACTCAACAGATCAAATTCGAGTTAAATGTAATGGAAATTGAGTGTCCTGAATTATTTTTATACTTAGAACGTGATATGTAGTCCATTTTAGTAAACTAACAAGAGGCGAAATATCATAATCAATAAATGTAGTACAAAAATCGTTATTTAAAATTTTATATCAATACTCCTATTAATGTTGCTATCTAATTTAAACTAAAATCCTATTGATGTTGTTATCTGATTTAAATAAAAATTAAAATTGAATAAGAACTATTTCATTAAAATATTGATTCATGATTGAGAGATTTAGTAACCAATGGATGTAAAGACTATTTTTTCAAATTGACTTTCTGGTTGGCGATGTAATTATGTCACAATTTTCGCGATTTACATTTACTAATGAACGGAAGAAGAAGTACAAGTTTAGATGATCCACTTATATATAAATGAGCACTTTGAGTTGAATTATAAGTGTGAAGGTATGCTTGCAATTTCTAGAGACGTAATCTGTGTCATTTTTCTTGGTCTAGTGTTGATGATCTCAGGAAACTAGTACTTGACGACTAGTATGTTGGTTGACGCAAATAATTTTTCTTGGATTATTTGAGCTCATTGAGTCTAATTAATCACATAAACTAATGATTAATGTAACATCGATGTTGGAATTGATTGTTGTGAATCGTAGAGATAGTATATATGTGTTTAGATGCTTTCATAATTAAGTATATATGCAAGTAAGGTTGTTAATGATCCGACTCGAGCCGGTTTTAGCCTAAACCGATTTGTATAGATGTTAAGTTTTAATAAATGACAAAATAGGAGTTCAACATATAATAGGCTTTCGAAGTCAATTTTAATAAACAATACACATTTTGGGACTCTTTAAAAAAATTATTAAAATGAGAATTAAAAAAGATTCATCCTCTCCCTCCATCGTCCACCCATCTCCACCTTTATATACGCAATAGTCCACCACTTTCATGGACTCCTCATCAGACCCACGCCGAGCCTTCCTTTATCACCATACAATTCATCAGCCCCCACCTTCACCTTGATCCCATAATCACAATATCACCTCCTTTGTCACCAAAGCCTCTACCACCTTCATTTTAGCCACCACCATCATTTTCTTCCTCCATCATCACTCCACCACGAAAAGCAAATAAAAAAATTGAATTTACATAATATAAATGTTGTTGACATAAATCGAAAACTCCTAAATACTTTATCAACAACGCAACTATCTTGTAAAGGTTTATTCATGGGGCTGATGAATAATTGGATCAGAATTAATTTAGTCAAACACGCATAACATTGAAGTTCTTATGAGATGAGCTTCCGAAAATAAGGTGCATCTTGATGGAATGAGTAATACCAATTAAATCATATCGTACCTAATACATCACCACTTTCGGGTTAAGGTCTTACACATTTGGTATGGGCGAAAGAAATGAAATGAAATTTGATTGAATTACTTACTTTGATAGTTAACAATACATTTAAATTGCATTCCCTAATTAATTCAATTACCCCTTTGAGGTAATAACCATTACCTCTTAATTGGGTCTGGCTCATTATCTTGTACAAGGTAACCAAATTCAAAGAATCTATTAACATTATAAATACAAAACATATAATATGAAATTATATATTAGATATTCATTAAATTTATATTTTATATTAAATACATTAATATTATATATATAATTTTTTAATTTGTACATTGAATCAATACATATATGTTATATAATGTTAAAATTATTCAAGTAGATATTTATGATAAACTAATAATAAAATTTATTGGTGAAAATTAAATTTGTTATATTAAAACATTTCAAAATGACATTATATTAATTACTTTTTAAAAGGTATAATTTTAATGAATACTTTAATATTAAGCTATGAATTTTTGAAGTTGTCTTTAAATAATATATTAAATATCTATTTATATAAATATATTAAATTGAGTTTGTTGATGTATTAAATATTTTAAAATAACATTATATTAATTACTTTATATAAATATATACATTGAATACATTAATTAGAGATAACGTCATAAAATTCACAGCTTAATATTAATATATCTTCTTTATCATCTGAAGAAGAAGAAGAAAAGAAGAAGAAGAAGAAGAAGAAGAAGAAGATTAAGAAAAAGAAGAAGAAGAAGAAGAAGATTAAGATTAAGAAAAAGAAAAAGAAAAAGAAGAAAGAAGGGGTTTTGGTGGAGGTTGTTAGTGGTGATGGTAGTGGTGGTAGATAGAGATGGAGAAGGAGAAGAAAAAAAAAGGGAAATGAAGAAAAAGGGTAGGGAGTTTAATTCATTAAGGGTCATTTAGCAAAGTCATGTGGGAGGGTATTAAAGACAAGAAAAATTTGAGGGGGGGGGGGCGAAAATTGGAAGAAAAAAAAGGAGAGGGGGTATTCTTCAAAATTTCTCATTATTACTTTTATTTTCCTCTTTATAAATTTATTTCTCTTAGAAGTGTCCCAATGTATTAATTGACCCCAAAAGCTTATTACTATATATTTACTGCGTCCAAAAATAGTTGGCGTTTTGGCACTATTTTTTTGTCCCAAAATAGTTGACGTTTTAACATTGAAAATTATACTTTTACATTCTCAATGAACCTTTTCACTATTTTTTCTATTGAAATTAGCAACCAACCAATGATATAGTTCCAAAGAATTATATTTCTAATTTTTCAATGCACTTTTTGAATACTTTTAATTTTTCTTAATCTATGTGCAAATTGCTAGAACGTCAACTATTTTTGGACGGAGTGATGAGCTAGTATTAAAGTTCTATTTTTCTCTTCATTTAAACTTAAAAATTATCAATTTTAATTCAAAAATATCCAAAATGACAAGTTTGTGTAGTTTGAGGGCAAGTAGACTGATTTTAAAACTTCAAGGGACAAGTTGACAATATTGTCAAAGTTCAGGGTCAGGAAAAATTTAAGCCTAATATCATCACTTCTCATAAAATGAATTATTCTTCAATGATTCAAGGAATTGTTCAATAGAAGTAACTAAAGTAAACCCATAGCCAATTTCCATTCAATTCATAATGATATTATTGCTTTTCACCAGCCTCCTACAATCCAACACTGCCTTTATGGAAAATTTTCTGGCCAGGAGATAGAATTGCTAGAGGATCATATCTTAATTTCTTGTGTACAAATGTTTCCCAATGGGGACCAAAGTGAGTTTTCCATTCTTGTTGTGTACTATAGTTGTCGGGCAAATACTCTTTTGCACCAATTTGATTGGCTTCACAGAAGTCTAATATTCTCTGGTTTCTATCATTCAAAAACTTCAATCCATCGATGCCTGTCGACGTGGCATTTGCATGGACTAATAAGGCTACCATATAGAAAACATCTTCTTCTGGGACAACAAACGATGTGCGCTTGTCAAACCTGAAAACAAGAAAATAACAATATCAAACTACCATTAGTCCGAGATGACAGTATGAATACAAAAGTATTGCACATGGCATTATCCCAATAATCGAAGCCAATGCTTTTTTTGCATATATTATACTCTATTCACGTAAAAAACCAAAAGATATGCATATTTAATTACTTGAACTTGTTTAGAAATAGTTGTCGATTTAATCCTAGATAGTGAGACGAAGTTGTACTTTGATCCCTAGATAGTTATACTACTATTGCAGATTGGTCTCGGAAAGTAGCCCGAGTGTTGCAATATAGTTCCCAAAAATAACAATCGTTGCACATTAGTCCCTATTTTTCGGAAAGCATACTGCAATATTTGTTACTTGCGGGACTACACTGCAACACTTGTGCCACGTTTGGAGACTAATCTGTAACATCGTAATATTTGAAACTAAAATACAAGCAGTTGTGTCCCACTATCTGAAACCAAATTTACAATTTCATTACCTCGACTTGTTCATGGGGTAGATAAGCACTGGGTCGTTGTTGGTGTTGTTTATGATTTTACCAAAAACCCCTTCAACAAAAGTTTGAATCTTGGTTCGGGGGATGAGTAGATGTAACCAAGGGTGTGGAACCTCCCACAGTCCTAGTTGTCGAAGTTGTAGTTCGCTGTTGTGAACTCGGTTCATGAACTCCAAATATGATTCTTCTACCTCACTCAATGTGGATGGGATGAAGCTCAGTTGAGATAAAATACTTTCAGTTTCCTGAATCAAATAATAACATGCATGCATATCGGTTAAAGAGCTAAATTACTAAAATGGTCCGAGTAAGTGAGTCATATGTGTAAATGGTCACTATAAATGTGTAACAATGCAGATATGGTCCTTAATAAATTAACATTTTCGTTAGCTGTTGACGGAAAAAGAAAATTTAAGTCTAATAATCTAAAGAATAATTGATGGCAAAAACCTATACTCTATCTCCCTATTTTAAAGTCTTAATCGGGGAGAGGAGAGGAAGGTGGGAAGATGCATACATAAGGATCAAAATATTATTATTTGTCTCAAATATATATTTATTAAATAAAATTGCCCAAAAGTAAATTATAATCGTTAATAATTAATGGAACCTTTAATCGAGGGACCATTTCGGCACCCGCTCACACTTACATGGACTATTTGCACATCGGTGTCACTAAATAGGACGAAAGTGTAATATTGGCCCATTTACTGTGATCATTTCGATAATCTATGTGTCAACATTTTCAAGTTTATAAGCAAGAATTATGCAATTTCAAATTTACAAGGAGTTTAGATGTATACGTAGAAATTTATAGTGGGATAGTATGTAAACTACCCATTTCTAAATTAAACTTTAGGTTTACATAATCATGATACCTGATTTGTTGAATTAGCAGTTTCAAGATTGAAATATTTGGCAACTTCAAGCTGATAAAATGTGCCGGTTTCGTTAACGATCACATAACCTTCAATATAATCAAATGTGTGCTCTGCCGATCGCGTTATTAAGTACTCCTGGTCGTCCGATAATGCAGAAAAATTCGAATAGAACGCGTTGATATATTTCACCTGCGCATGTTTAAAAAAATTTAAATCGTCATTTAAGATAATCTCAAACCATCGGTTTTAATGTTAATTATTGTTTAGTGATCGAAATTTGAAATATCAACTTAAATTCGTTGAGGTGAACGTAGTACGAAACATATGACAATTTTCAAAATCTAGGAAACGAATATATAAGAAATTACCTTCTGTGGTGCTGGTTGTAGTGGAATTCGTGCTCTTGTTATTACACCAAATTGTCCAAGACCTCCAAGAACACCGTAGAATAGGTCAGCATGCATTTGTGGCGAGCATGTTTTCACATTTCCTTGTCCTACAAAATATCGAAGAAAATTCTTAATCTGTAACTAAATTATGACGGTTATGTTTGGACTAGGGTGAATCGAGTTGAGGGTAACTATTTGAACCTGTCACGACTTGTAGCTGAAGGACATTGCTAGTCTGAGGACCATGCCTAAAAACTTGGCCACTTAATCCACCATATGATAAGGTACCTCCAACAGTTAGATATAGGTAATCCGTCCAGGACATCGGCGTTAGCCCATACTTGAGGCACTCGTTTAGTACATCAATCCACAACTCCCCTGCAGACACATCCACATAAGGCGACGACCCTGTTTCAACCTTCGTCTTTTGTCCCGCTAGAGATTTCATATTGATGACAATACCATCAAGAGCTTGTGCTTGCCCTTGGATTGAGTGACCATTTCCTCGTGCCGCGATTGTCAGTGGCGAACCAGGTCCCTTTCGATAAATGAAGTTTATGGTATTCGCAATATCTGAAACGGACCCTGGAAATAATACAGCTTTAGGGGGAAATTTGGTCTGGTTGCCAAAATCTCTAGCTGCAAATTCAGTGCCTACAAATGTTAAATTGCCATCAAGTTGAAGTCCTTTGAATAATGTTGAATCCTCATCAAAGAAACTGAAACATGATTCAACACTTATCAAAAAGGTCATCAGTAAGAAAATCGTCAAACATTTCATGAAATGGTTTGTCATTTTCAGACTGGAACAATTTGTTATTGAGATTGACCAATCTATTAGATATATATAAGGCTAAAATATGTTTATGTTTTAGCTAAAAATTTATACATGTTATTAAAATACTTAATTTATTTAACTACGTATCCATTTTTCCAATAATATTTCACAGGCAAAGATCGAGAATTGTTACTCATAAATGAAGAAATAAATTGAAGCATATCATTATGGACTTATGGTTATCATGAAATAAATGGAGTATACTTTGTTTATAATACATTTATGATTTTTGTAGGAATATTTATCGAAAATATTTAATTTTGTTTCTTGTTACTATAAATGAAGACATAAATAGAAATATATATAGTTATGTTATATCTTTCCTTTTTTGTTATCAATCGGGAACTTTTTATTTCTAGAATAAGTACATACAAGAAATGAAGGCTTATTTTCTTATGACCCCCTTTACTTTCTGAAAGCTAACGATTGTGAGATTGAGTTATTCTTTTTTTAAGCAAGGGACTTGACTATTCTTCTTTCTAAAGTGTCACATAATTTGTGTTTTACTCCAAAAAATTGAAATAATTTAATTGCAAAATCAAAAACATTTGTAATAATTAAGATAGGATTAACTAAATCAATAAATAAATTATCTTTATTAATAAATCACTGAACACCCCCTCCTTCTTCCCCTACCCCTCGATCTGCACACCCCAACGTCCAAATAATAGGGGTTCGATCGATTTCGGATTTCTTTTTTTCTGTTTTTAACCGAATCGATACTAATAGACAATTTTTTTCGGATTAAAAATCGGCCGATTCAGTTTTGGTTTTTATTGATGATAGATTCCTCGGCTCGGATCGTTTTCGATGATTTTCATTTACCGAATCGGATTCAAACCAATGCGGTCCGATTCAGGTGAATTAAACTGTAATTCTTTTTTATGATTAATCATTCATGAATGTTACTAGTTTGTTAAGATGCACATTCCACATCCAAAGTCGGTGTCCTCCCGGATTAGTATATAAGATCTTGGGTTATTCGCTCTATTGTAAAATGGTTTTAAAGGGACCTCCACATTCCCATTCAGTCTTCCCTAGGCCTGTGAGCGAACGTCTCGGTTCGATAAAGCTCGAGGTATTTGACTCGAAAAGGTGCGGCTTGAAGCTCGATTCGACTATTTAAATATCAAACCACACCTTAAGATTGGGTTTTTTTCAAATCAAGCCAAACGGTGCGAAAAGGTGCTGCTCGGTTACCATATATCTATTTAATGATAAAATCATTATCAACTCACATATATTCCCTTCTATGTACTCATCTCATTCTTTCATCTCCACTCTCCAGATCCCCCCCCCCCACCCCCACCCCCCACCTTCGGTCACCTCTCGTCTCTTCTCTTCTCTTCTCAAAAGCCGTTCCCCCGCTCACCCTCATGACGCATGGCATCGCTCATCCACATCAATTCTCCAAACCCCCTCCCCTCCCCTCCCCCCCCCCCCCTCCCCCTCACCTTTGTTTATATAATTGTAGCTTCAATTACGATTTCAATTGTTATTTTTTTAGTTTTTTTGTTCATATAATGTTTTCGTTTTTTATTTTTCTTCCAATTGTTACCAAGCCAAACGTTTTCAAACGGTTCGGCTCGAACCTTCAAACTCAAGCCACAACTTTAGTTTTAACATTTGACCAAATAAGACCAAATCAAACCTCCCCTATTAATTTTTCAAGCCAAATCCAAACTTCCCAATTATTTGACTCGATTCGGCTCGATCACAGGCCTAGTCTTCCCAAGGGCGACGAGCACCTCCACCAATCACAACGCCTCCACTTGAGCATGCATCAATTATGCAGTATCCATCTATAAATAAATACGGAGTATCAATTATGCAGTCAACAAGAATAATATCTCCATAATTATCCTAGCTAACTTATCAGTATACAGAAGATGTATACATGACTAATTTAAAATGTTTAGCAATGAACTAAAAAATGTTCAAATTGATTATAAAATTTCTTTCTACAAGATGCTTGTGGATGGTCTTTGAATATCAGATAATCATCGTATCATTTTTCAATGCATGTTTCAAGCTTGCGTCGTTGCATGAATAATCTTACTAAGTTCTACTTTGGCTAGCTATAATTTATCATAAATTCTTCTCCTTTTTGGCATATCAATAGCTAAAATTGTTTAATGATTCTGTTTATTGTTGAAGGACTACAATCCTATAATGATAAGTTCGAAGAGTAACAGGTAGAAGAGTCATTTTATCTGATTTAATAAAAAATGAATCTGAAAAGATGCAAGGGCACGTCAGAGACGATCAAAAGTATAAAGGGCACATTAAAACTATTTGATAGTATAGAGGGGGCAAAATACGAATTAACCTATTTTTCCATGCTCTAGTCGGACCACGAAAGGAGTCCCATCCGTTTAGGAGTGGGCCGAACAGGGGCCTTAGTTTAGGCCATTATAGTCCATTATAGTCCTTCTGGCCCGGTTCGTATTTGGCCCAAGCCCTACTCCGTTAAGGAGTGGGCTGAACATAGGCCCTGCCCTAGACCTTGTTTGAAACCCAGCTAAAATTCAGTGTTCGTCCATGAAACTCAAGGTGGCCCCTCAGTTCAAGGCCGGGTCCGCTAAGTGCATTACAGTTTGGTATTTTCATAGGAGAAATTACATTGTTGAGATAAAAGTCTTAGTCCTTAACCATTCTGACATGATTGTGTTCTGATCATATCTTTATTATAATTGATGATACTATTGTTTAACATATATATAAAAGTGTATAATGTATCCATTTATTACTCTTTAAATAACAAAAACTACTTAGTATTATATACTCCATTAGACATATAAATAATCATTGTACCATATGAAGTGAATTGCACAAATAGTCTCCGATAGTGTTGTTAAATTGCAGTATAGTCCCCAATAGTGACACCGTTGCAGTTTAGTCCTCGGAAGTGGCCAAAAGTTGCAGATTAGTCCCCACGTTAACTATTCTGTTAACTTTTAACACCAATACGCAATAAAAGGTTAAATTTGGGGCACAAATTGATTTTTTTTTTAGTACACAACCTCATTTTTTTTGTTAGAAATTAATAAAGTTTTACATTTCAACAGTAATGAATTTTCATGAGATACGAAAAAATGAGTTTAAGTCTTAAAAATTCATTTTTTTGGGTCCAAATTTGACCTCTCATCGCGTGTTGATGTTAAAAATTAACAAAATAGTTAACGTTAGAACTAATCTGCAACTTTTTGGCCACTTTCGGGGACTAAACTGCAACGGTGTCACTATTGGGAACTAAACTGCAACGGTGCCACTATTGGGAGCCAAACTGCAATTTGGTGACACTATCGGGGACTATTTGTACAATTGACTCTACAATATGCATCAAATATTATTCTCAAAATAATATAAGGTGTTTATTATTTAATAACATATTATTCTATATAAATATTCATCACAATGCAATATTACGAGAAATTTTAAACGTAAATATTAGTACTTATTACAAACGTTGACTATATATATATATTATATAATATATATATTGTTTGAAAAAGCTTGTGTTAAGTTGTGTGGACATGTATTACGATATTTTACTTCAACTCGTCGATGTTTATATACGATTAAAAAAAAAATTAAAAATTGAACTATTTCCCCTGTCTAGATAGACTTCTTGCAAAGACCTTTTTATTTCATCTTTTATATATATGGAGTAACTTTTTTTTTTTGCTGTCGTGCAGTGTGATATATTACATATAGATCAACATGAAAAGTATTTTGGTGAATGAATGCAACTAGAAAGAAAGATCTGCTTAGCTCCTGTAGGGAACACCAAATCTTGTTATGTAGTTAGCATTTAATTTACAATCTTTGACAATGTTTTTATTTATCAATAAGTTACTCGTCAATTTTTCATTTCATGACGAAATAAAGATCTTAATCTCTTATATATATGGAGCATCTTGATTTACAAATCATGGACACGTAGTCACGTACGTACTTCAAAATATCAATGTCGAAATCGTAGGGAATTAAGCTAAGCTTGCTTTAAAGAGATCGTCAATTTGCTTGGTATAATAATAAGTATGGGATGCTTATTAAAATTGTTGAAAAATCAAACCATACAACATTATATTACACACTGTTGTTTCGATTGTTACTACCACCACGAAGACAACCTACCCAAGGTAAAATCCATTTTATGAAAAAATATTACAAGAGTCTTACTCGAATAATTCACATTTTTAATGCTCTAAACTAGACTTTTCTATAGTGTCATTATTTCTACTTCTCGTTGTTTGAACATCCTCACAGTGTTCGACTAATACAATGTGTGAGAAAACAGATAACATAACTACTTAATGCTCACAAAATAATAAAAGTTGTATAATCTGTATATTTCGTAGTAAATGGTATTCCCTTTTTGGTAAATGGTATTTCTTCAATAAATGTGTATTCCTTTTTCGTAACAAGGGAGTCGGCCCATATCTTTCTTGTGTTCTTGATCGGTTGTCTTCTCTTCAAAAATCATACATTATCATAAGTGACGACTTAGGCTCTAAGGAATGTATATCGTCCTAACTAGGCCTGTGAGCAAACGTCTTGGTTCGAAATTATTCGACGTATTCGATTCGAAAATATTCGGCTCGAAGTATGTTCGAAGGCATGATACTGATACCTGAACCTTGATTTTTAGGTATTTCCAAAATCGAGACGAACGGTTCGATTTAGTCCGGCTCGATCACCCCCTCCCCCGTCATTAAATAAGAGGGTTGAACCATTGTGGACTAATATATGTATTCCCTTCAACCCACATATATTCCCACATATAAATCCTAATAACTATATATGTATTTAATGATAAAATCCTTATCAACCCACATATATTCTCTTATATATACAGTGTACTCTTCTCATTCTTTCATCTCTACTCTCCAGATCACCCTCCCCCTCCCCTTCGGCCTTCCCTCACCTCTTCTCTTCTCAAAAGCCGCTACCCCACCCCGCTCCCCCTCATGAGGCATGCCTAGCCTTGTGATCAAACGTCTCTGTTCGAAATAGTCCGACGTATTCGACTCGAAAAGATTCGGCTCGAAGTATGTTCGAAGGCATGATACTGATACCTGAACCTTGATTTTTAAGTATTTCCAAAATCGAACGGTTCGGTTCGAAAAGGTTCGAAGACATGATACCGAACTCGAACCTTGCAAATATTCGACTCGATTCGGCTCGATTACAGGCCTAGTCCTAACCAAAATATTGCATCATTAATTATCAACGCATTCGCTAAGGCAAGAGTGGATTGGATGGACTATCAATTTTGACACTAATACTCGACTAGCTGTTATAATAGTTGGTCTCATAGAAAAACTTTAGCCGATTCACTGCCCTAACAATTCTTAACAACTTAAAGTTAGTTTAAGGCTTTTTTTCATCTAGGCCCCTGAACTAATCTTTTTTTCCAAATTAGTCCTTGGTGACCTTTTTTTTCCCAAATAGGCCCTTGTACCCAAAAAATGGCACCTGAACTTTTTTTAAAAAAAAATTCTCTGATTTTAAATTTTAGATAGAGGGCAAATTAGTCTAATCACATCTAAAACTAACTCAACCTAATTATAAACTAACCCGACCTTAAATATTTAACCCAACCCATTAAAAATATCATCTTCAACCTTTAACCCCACCCCCATACCCACCCCACCTTTCTTCTTCTTTCTTCACCCTCTCTACCGATTTCCTCACAATTCTTCTTCTTCTTCCATGCCATCTATGAAGTGAAGCCAAGATCCATGACATTTTGCTATGAAAACTCAATCCTTTCACTTTATTACTCTTCCTTTCAAACTTTGTCAACATTTTATTCTCTCAAGCCCAACAAAAATCGAATCTTTTCTTCAATAAAATAACAAAAATTCAATCTTTTTCCAACCCAAAAATAAAAACACAATACTTCTCCCAACCCAAGGAAAAATCAATTTTTCCAAGAAAATGGAATAGTGGGATTCTGTTGCAGGTCGCGGGAGGGGGGGGGGTGATATGTTGCAGCCTTGCAGGGTTCCAGGGGTAGGGGGCTGTTGCAGGGGTGGAGGGGTTGTTGCAAGGGTAAAGGGGGTTGTTGCAGGGGTGTAGGAGTGGGATGGGGGGGGCTGTTGTAGGGTTGCAGGGGTGGGGGTTGTTGTAGGGTTGTAGGGGTGGGGGGACTGTCGCAGGGGTGGGGTGGAGGGGGGTTGTTGCAGGGGTGAGGGGGGGGGGGGGGTTGTTGCAGGGGTGGGGGGTATTGGTGGGGGCGGGGGGTATGGGGGTGCGTTTGTGGGTGATTTTTTAATTTTATAATAATATATTTATTTTGCGGGGGCGTTTTCATTTTTAAGTTATTATCAATAGTTATATTTATTTTTAAAAAGTTTCAATATATTTATAATCTAAAAAATTGAATTCGAATATCGAATACAGCTCGAATATAAAATTTAAATACAAACATGAATTCGAGTTTTAAATACGTGAATGTCAAATTTTTTTTCTGTCTAGCACCTGAAGTTTTACTAAGTATTTTGGCACTTAAATGTTTTTCTTTCGGAATGGCACTTGAACTTTTCTCGAATATTTCCCTCCAAAAACTCATATTTTTAATATGACTAATTTGCCCCTGGGTTAAGGAATTTTTAAATATCAAAAACCTGAGAAATTCAGAAAATGTGAAAAATGAAAGTTCAGGTGCCATTTTTTTGGTACAGGGGCCTATTTGAAAAAAAAAGTCACCAAGAGCTGATTTGGGAACTTTTAATTAGTTCAAGGGCCTAGATAAAAAAAGCCTTAGTTTAATTCAATTATCTTTTATCAAGTTTGTTCGATAATTAGTTATCTTTCATTCGTTGATATATAAAAGTTTTATCGCTCGACCAAAACATAAATTAAAGATGAAATAAATTAAACGACGGCAGAATCTAGCTACTGAGAGTATTAAAAGTTAGAATGCTCAATGCGTATAAATATGTAGATTGTGGATGATGAAATAAATTCGATCTTATTTTGACTTTCTATTATCTTATGGTCCCCAGAAGTCGGCCTAAATTATAGTCCGTATTAATCATAATTCAAACGTTTATATTCGTGTTTTATTGCCACAAAGCCATCTTATTTGAATAATGCCATAGGTTTAGCTAGGGTCGGCCGATTCAGGCCGTTTTGATGTCTTCATTCATTAGTCAAGTTATATATGTAAAACATATTTAACAAAGAGCAAATGGTTTTATTGATTATTCATATTTGTTAAAAAACACTAGTCGATCACTCTATCTAGTATGACTTTGTATACTTTCGATCACTCACGTTGGGTATTATGTATACTTTGGGTCACTCATACGTTTTTTTGGTACAACTCGTGATTTTTCGAAATTTTTAACATTTTGGTAAGGGTATTTTAGTCATTCTCTCATAATTTTATCATGAAAGTGTATAGTGTAATGGAAGTTAATGAAAGTTAGTCGATGGAAGTTAAAAAATTATGGGAGAATGACTAAAATACCCTTACCAAAATATTATAAATTTCAAACAAATCAAGAGTTGGACCAAAAAAACGCGTGAGTGGCCGAAAGTATACATAATACCCAACATGAGTGATCGAAAGTATACATAGTCATATTAGGGTGATCGACTAGTATTTGTTAACAAATGTGAGTGATCAATGAAGCTATTTACTCTTTAATAAATTGTACAGTATGTTTTTAAGTATCAATATTTGTGTACATCCCAACCTATGTAATTTCACAAAATATAAGTATTCCATAAAATCTTTATATAATTGATATAGTGTAATTATTTGAACTTCAATATAAATCCTAATATAATAAAAATAAATTGTATATCTAAACATACAATTGAGAAGTTAAAATGTAAAAGTAAAGTACATTAAGAACTAGCCTATATAGTACATACTCCCTCCAATTCAAAAAAAGTCTCGTTTGACTTTTTTGAAATTAAATTTTGACCATCAATTACTAAATATTACTTATTCTAAAAAATATAAAATTTATATAGTTGGATTCGTCTTTCCAAGTATTTTCATAATATAATTTTTAATTCAAAATAAATAAATAAATAAAGAATAATTAAAGGCTAAACATTTGTCTCAATATATGAGAAAGACACTTTTTTTTAGGAGTATATATCATGATTCATGATGAGTGGTTATTTTTAAATTGTTTATAAAACTTAGACAATGCAGTGAAAAACACATATAAAGATATATGAATAGGCTACATGATTTCCTAGACTTCACCAAATTTAATTAATTAATTGTGATAAATCCTTCATCAAACAAATGCTAAAAACAGTATTGTGATCGAGTTTGTTCATTAGAAGAATTATCTAATAGACTACCTATGAGCTAAATTTTAATAAGGTTTTTCTAAAATGTGCCCTTAGGATACATGTTAAGACGTCAATAAGAAAAAATAATTCATAATTAATTTGCATTTGAAGTTTGATATGATATGATTTTTCCAATATGTTACCTTGTATTATTATAATTGTTGAATTTTATTTCTATATTTAGAATCCATTTTAATAAGGGCCAAAAAGTAATTTTTATTAATGTTTTCATCTTTAGAGTTTCTTTTAGCAATAAAATATTTTATCATCACTATATTTTACTATTTTATGAGTATATTACCACCTCCTTTCTTATTTACTTGTTTATCATAAAGTTTACTATATTTTCTTAGTTTCATATACACATTTTTTGAACACATGATGATTTCTTTGTCAAACTCTTAATTCAATTAAATCTTTAAAGTGAGGCTTTTATATATCCATTTGAATGTCTATAACAAAGTAGGAATCTTAATATTATACTCCCTCCGATTTTTTTTAACCTATTGTTTGGGTTAGAATTCTTATGTCTTTTTAAGATAGTGTTTACTATTTTCAATGTGCTTTTTCATAGAGTATATGAGAGGTTGTAGATTTAGTCGTTTATGTAGGATATAGTTGCATTATAGTTCTAGATAGTTACAATATTGTAGAATAGTCCTTTAAAATGGTATAATGTTGCAGTATAGTAGTCCTCGAAAAAAGTGTGACGATTTGAGATCAAAGTACAACTTCATATCACTACCTGAGACTAAATCGACAGTTATCTCTTACACATAAGTATCTAGTACTAAAGATTCTCAACCTATTAAAATATTTTAGTGTCAATTTGCAATTAATGTATCAAAATGTATCGTATGGGCTACGGTGCTTGTCAATATGAATGATGTTGAATTTAAATTGTAGAATTAATGTGAATTAGCATTTTTATGTTTAATTTTCTTTAAATGACCGGAAAACTTCAAGAAAATCAAACCAAACAAATCCAGCTCCCCTCGTAAAAGAATTTGTATAAATGTACCTTTTTTTTATCAAACGTGATTAACACCTTTTTATTGTTTGTTAAACCATTTAATACTAACTTATAATAAAAAGTCGTAAGCGTCAAATCTCTTGTTAACCATTTATATACTTTGACTTTGGCAATTAAATTATTTAATTAATCTCGAAGTGTACAGAATGTATAAGATATCTACCGACCTAAAGAGGAAGATCTTCTCAGGTATAGGAAACATAATTTTTTTTTATTGCAATTATATATAGCTTATGTTGTAGTTGACTTAATTTTGCAATAATTGAATCCTATATTCTGATTTATCTATCTAGAAGCTTTAATGGTTCGTATGTATATTATCCAGGATAAATATGATGCAAATGACCTCTTATTCTCAATACCCCTACTAAATTATGAACAAGTTTTCTAGCATGATCCATCTCGAATTATACTTACTTTATATTAATGATCTAACTCGATTTGGCTTGAGTGAGCGTACGTTAAAAGCTCAAGTCGATCATAAGCCAAGCCTCGCACTTTCCATTACCCTGATAATAAACGGATTCAGGCAAACGAGACTCTGAACAAGCCTCTACTATCTTTAATACAATATGCAAAACTTGACATAAAGCTGATTGATATGTGTTATGTAACTATATAACTAATCTTTTATTTGGAAAAGATCCTAGCATCGAGAGTAGATTGAATATTTCTTACAAATTCTTCCAACCGTTGACAGTTAATGGTTGACTATCCTTAACCATATACTAATAAAAAAGGTTCTCACATTTGAATTTCAACTATATTTACAAAAAAAAAATATTTTTCTATTTAAAAAATGACACCCCACATGTAACATCCTTTTCTTTATTTTAAAATTTACATTCAGCCCTTAATTTGATTGGCATTCTACATCCCACATAGGATATTGGTGTCCGGGTTAATATATAAGATCTTGGGCTACTCCCTCTATTGCCAATTGGTTGTAGAGTGGAACCCGAAAACTCTTAACACCTACAATCGAACACGACCTTTCTGAAAAATACCCTGCCCTGGAGCAAGAATTGCTAAAGGATCATAAGCTCGTTTCTTGTGTACAAATGCTTCCCAACGAGGGCCAAAGTGAGCTTTCCAATCTTCTTGTGTGCTATACTGAGGTAAGTACTCTTTTGCACCAACCTCATTGGCTGAACAGAACTCTAATACTCTCTGGTTTCTATCATTCAAAAACTCCACCCCATCGATACCCGTCGACGATGCATTTGCATGGAATAGTAACGCTACCATATAGAACACATCTTCTTCTGGTGCAACAAACGACGTTCGCTCGTCAAACCTGCAAACAGGAAATAATTAGTCCAAGTATATTTTTTGGTAAGTTTATGTAGTAAACCATAGTTGAAGAATATTTACTTGGACTTGTTCACCGGGTAAATGAGTACTGGGTCATTGTTTGTGTTGTTTATGATTTTGCCAAAAACACCTTCAACAAACGACTGTATTTTGCTTCCAGGGATTAAAAGATTCAACCAAGCATGCGGAATATCCCATAGTCCCAGTTGTTCGAGTTCTAGTTCCGTCTTGTGAACTCTGTCCAAGAACTCTAAATATGATTGTTCTACCTCAGATAGTGTAGATGGGATGAAGCTCAGTTCAGATAGTATACTTTGAATTTCCTGAAAGAAAAATTAGAGGATGCATCTGTGTTAAAATATCCATATAGCTACAAAATTGTTCCATGTTATATTTCGATAGCATTCCTACGTGTATTATACCTGGCTTATTGAATCAGTAGTATCAGGATTGAAATATTTAGCTACTTCAAGAACGAAGAAGGTGCCAGTTTGGTTAACAATCACAAAACCTTCGATATAATCGAATGTGTGGTCTGCCGATATTAAATGCTCCTGATCTTTGCTAAATACGGCAAAATCTGTATAGAGCGCTGTAATATATTTCACCTGTAGATAGAAAGAAAGGTAATTTTACATCGGTTAATTAACTGAGAAAACGTACTGATAGACACTCTGCGATTTCAGCCCTGTTACCTTCTCTGGTGCTGGTTCTAGAGAAATTCTTGCTCTAGTTATTATGCCAAATTGACCAAGACCTCCAAGAACGCTGTAGAATAGGTCAGCATTTATTTTGTCCGAACAAGTTATCACATCGCCCAGTCCTTCACGTATAGTCGAAAGATTTTAGTTTTTTGTCAATAGATACATTGACAAGTTAGTATTTTCTATGATATTTTAATGAAACAGTTATAATTTAAACATGATGTATCTTGATATTGCTTACAGTATCTAACTGAACACACACCTGTGATGACCTCCAGCTGAAGGACATTACTAATCTGTGGACCGTGCCTAAAGGCTTCACCACTGACTCCCGCATTGGACAAGGTTCCTCCAACAGTTAGATATAGGTAATCGGTCCAAGATTTAGGCGCCAGGCCAGACTTCAGACACTCATTTAGGACATCAATCCACAGCTCACCTGCAGACACGTCCACATATGGAGACGGCCCTGTATTAACTTGCATGGTTTTTCCTCCAAGGGATTTCATATTAATGACAACTCCACCAAGAGCTTGTGATTGACCATGGACTGAGTGACTGTTACCCCGTGCTGCAATAGTCAATGGAGAACTTGGTCCCAATTTATAAATACGTTTTATGGTTGTGGCAACATCAGAAACCGACCCTGGAAATAAGACCGCCAAAGGGAGAAAACTGATTTGGTTGCCATAATCGCTAGCTGCAAATTCAGTATCCTGTAAACTTAAATTACCATCCAAATGAATCCCATCAAATCTAGAGTGATCATCAGAGAAACATACATCTGACTCAATTATGATTAAAACGGTTAGCGAGAAAATCCTCAAACTTTTCACAAAAAAGATGTTGTTTTCATTTATGAATCTACTGAGAAGGTTTCTCATTTTTACTGCTTCCCGTATACCGAAAAGACGTGTAATGATTATACAGTTTTCAAATTCTTTACAAGCGAAACCAGTGGAGTATTTGTAGAAAATAAAGAAACACAGCTACAAACTTATGTAGGAAGTCTGAAACAAACAATGTTAGGCCTGTAATGAGAAGAAGAACGAAAGCTTTTGTTATTATTGGCTCAACCAAAGTAGTAACTATATATAAGGCTCAAGGATTATAATTGATAGCTGTCAATTTTCAAAAATTTATATTTAATGATTTTTCATTTTGACCTTTTCATAGAAGAAATTGTGGTTCATACATCATTGACTTCAGGATTACAGGAATAACCATGTCAAGTGGCAACAAGATAGACTTTTCAAGACGGACGAATTATAAAACATTTTAACCTTTGGTTACACTTGCAAACACATTATCATCTTTGTAACCACTTGGGTTGGTCCAATGGTGATAGGTGCTGCACATAATGACTCGGCTCGTTTACAACTATCGAAGGTAATGGACAATAAAATGTTTGCAACTGCCTTTGTTAGATCAAATAGTGCATTTGAACGTTCTGATTAACTGGTTTACATATCAATCCAGTTTGCTAACTTTTTATGTCATTTGTCAAGGTAAAATTTGAGTCATTTTGAAGATAGAGAATTCTTGGAATGACCAAAAAGCTAAATCCAACTTTAAGAATCATTAAAGATGAATAGAAACTTGGGAAGTGCAATATTCATGCATGTATGCATATAACAAGGCACTTCTATAGCCCCCTGTCATTTCTATGGGCAAAATATGAAATTATTATAGTTATGGTGTCAATAAAATATAGAACAGGAAGGCCAAACACAATCTCCCGAATCAAAATTACTCGAATATGACATGGGATATTAATACACTAGCACACATATATATAAATGGATCTAGACGCCATTCTCGTCTGCAGATAAGAGTACAAAATCTAGGTCGTCTAAAGCTCGTAAGCATAAGTTCCTTGATAGACCATTTGAACCATGACATTGTAAAAAGTTGAATGCAACTACTAAATGCTATGCCATTCTCAGAAATCTTTTGTAAAAGAATAAATTCAGGGCGTATCAAGAACATGATATACCTGAATAATTTACATCCACCTCTCGATGCTCTCATCCAGATATGAATGCAACATAGTGATCCCTACGTCGGATCACAAACATCATAAGATGTTACTTGTCTTTGCTAAAGCACAAAACTACTGGAAAAGAATGAAGTGTCAGGGATATCCTTCATTTCCAAGCTCATTAGAAATCTACATATTTCCTTTGCAGCTCATAATTAAGGGCATATCGCAACATATCAGAAATTAAGAACAAAATGGAGATAGAGAATAATTTATAACACTCGATCACCGAAACATGCCATTGTTAGTACTAGGAAAAGAAGTATAAGTTTATTATCACACACATGATCACCATCTGGCAACACATTGCTGCCCCTAGCAGAAACATCAGTAGTATATTTTCAGCAGCATGTAACTAAGATCATCGCTAGTTGTCCATATTAAACGACAATGTTAGGCTCGAAAACTGCTAACATATTCGTCAAACAGGGGACACAGAATCATACATGTATGCAGGTGATACATTCGATTCCTTAATCTATAGGTACACTCTCTGCACCTTCATACAAACTGTCCCTAAAGTCTTAGTCAAGTGAGCAAATTGGTTATATATTCATCAAACATATTCCTCACTGAATAATAAATAGATATTTGAATATTGTAATAGATTCGACTACAAAAGACAAACATCAACAACACAACTACCAAATGTCTCCGAACAGGCCCCACCTAAGTGGGATACGAGGGTCAGATAATACACAACCTTACTCTTGCAAGCTACAAAAAGGTTGCTTTCGAATTAACTCGTGTAAATTGTCAATATTGTCAACTACTTCACAACAGATAAGAAGTGTACGTACTAGTGTAACGAGAAATTATGATTTGATTGTATATATTAAAGTGTTGGTGAATATAAAATGTTCGACTCCATAAGACATGTACGAAATTACTGGCATAACCATTTCTCGAATATATACAAGGGTAATTTTTATCAATCTTTTGAAGCTTGTAAATTAACTCAATTTGCTTCGTCTTCTGTAAGCAACAACTACATTTTGTTGGTCGGTTTAAGCAACGTTCAACACACCGAAAGTGTGCCATAGTGTGGAACTCAAGAACAACAACTAAAATATTCAATAAAAAACACTAACAATCCCAATAACAAACTTTGACTTGCCTAACATCCAATTCAAAATACTATCCAACCAAAACTTGCATTATTATAGTATTACCTAAATCAACAAAATCCGTATAACCATACGTACAAATCCTCTAATTTCATCTCTACTTATAAGATAACTGTTTTTTTACTTTACTGTCCAATTGAAAAAGCCTAAATCTAGGTGAATTGAAGGTTAACTCACCTTGATTATGATTTAATCGAGGTTAAGTGATCCACGTGTATTAACCTTGGTTTTATTAACCTTAAAATATTACACCCTATTTCTTTATTATGAGATATAAAACTCTACTTTTTTGTGTTTCATCCGTTTTAAATTAAAAGTGAAGGATTGTTATTATTTATTGATGCCTAAAAGGCTAAAACGCATTAATCTGAAGCAACTTCACTTAACCCTTGCAAGGTTATCTAGGAAAAAAATTCACTATTGATGAATACACAATCATAGGCTTATTTTCTTTTTGTCCCCTATATTATTACGTTGGTTTTAATATTTCACTTATACTTCTGACCGTGTTTGAGGGCTCCATGATCCTTTCAGAAGCGTTCTTTTCTATTTAATCAGATTAAATGACTATTTTACCCCTAATGTTATTCGAAAGTATATGGGCATTATTAAATTATTTCATTTAGAGTGGAACCTCATAGATTCTTAACATGGTATCACGAGCCAAGTCCAAGTTAATGAGGCAAGTGTAACCCCGCCGATGTTGTTCCGGCAAGTTAATACAAGCGAGGAAAATTCCGCCGATGATTGGGTTACACGTGAGGGAGTGTTAAGATGCACATCCCACATCGGAAGTCGATGTCCTCCCGGTCAATATATAAGATCTTGGGCTACTCCGTCTATTGTCAATTGGTTTTAGAATGAACCCCATAAACTCTTATCACATATACTTAGTTAAACCCACCCCTTCTTCTTCAACACCCCATCTTCCACCAAACCTGCAACCATATGAAGTTGTGTGGTGAGCATAAGCTCCCTTCATCATCTTCCTTAACTCGTTCTCTTTGAGAGTTCTTCATCTTGTGTTAGTCGAAATTGAAATTTTTACCCCTAATTTGGTCAAATTAATTTTTTTTATTTAATTCGGTCAAAATTGAAACCTCATACACAATCATAAATATAAGGGCACATTAAAACCAACGTAATAGTATAGGGGGCAAAAAACGAATAAGCCTAAATTCATGATTTTTACCTAGGAGTTGGTCTAATTTGAAGAAAAGTATGAAGCTTATTGGGCATTTGGGACTTATTAGACGTGCCAACCGGGTCTTCCATGGGCCAGGCCAGTTAGCCCGTATAACAATGGTTTCTGATAACAATTCATGATTGTACCTTGGAGTTGGTCTAAATTTGGAAAAATCAAAATGTGGGTTTTGACATAATTGGTTATCGGGTGTAGTGAAGATTTACACTCAAGTGATTTGATAGAGAATATTATTTGAGTTGATGTTCATATCTGACAGCTTTTATTAATATCCTTTTTATTGGATGATCCAATTTAGTCAACTCCTAGAATCTTTGTGATATTACGATAACTCTTGTTCTGACAGGAATATATCAAAACATTACTATTGTTTTCTTGGTGCCCATCATGTTTTCAACTGGAGAGTGGACATCTACAGTTTTTATGCAATAGAAAATCAAGCTAGCGTTGAAGATGAGTAAGAATCTTAGTTGTTTGTTTCATATTCATGAGCATGCTTGAATGCTGTCGCCCAAAATCCAACAAAATGGACTTGTTTGAGGAGACGTTTAAGGTGATAACAAAGATCAGCAATATTGTTGGTTTTGAATTGTTTCTAGTCAATTATCGGACCCATTAATATATTAGCTTGGTTGGTTCGGAGCCTTTGATGGTATTGAGATATTGCTGTTCAAGTTTTGGAGGTTGATGTACATTACAGTGTTATAAATCATTCATGATGGGCGTTGAGTTGGGAAGTAGCGGTTTTGTAAGGGAGAGAATTAAAGATTCACGAAATAGAAGTAACATGTGTAATATTTCAGAAGTAATATGTGCAATAAAAATATAAAATAATTGATGTTCAAAATTTGACATTAAATGATCAAAAACATGATTCTATCTCTCATTCTTATTAGTTGATTGCCAATTTTTTTTTTTTCATATTATGTAGTTGATTGCCAAAGATTTCAATCTAAGGATCTAATATTTTCATTGTTGCCCTTAATAATTGATTTCGCTCTTGAATGGACTTTATTGAGTTGATCTTATGATCTATATAATAATTGATTTTCTCTTTTTAATTAAGTAGGGTATACTTGTCAATTTTTTTGTAAATTAGTTATGAATATTACAAATAATGAATACAAATCCACCATGCTATTATGTGATCAGTAATTTTCATTTTTTCTAGCTCATTAATAAAATATTTTTTAGTTAGATGATCGTCTGATATAGAACTCAACAAATTTTAAATACTGAAAAATCAATCAAACTGAATTTAATTAAATATATACTCTCTCCGTTCTTTTTTATTTGTCTTTGTAGACTTAACTTTTTATTTCTAAATACATGTCCTTAGCTTCTAGCATAATTAATTGTAAATTACATTTTCAATGGATTGTTATTTACATTTTGAATGGATTTTTTGATTAATTTTTGTTTTTCCTTAACCTATGTATACGTAAATTGCTAGAAAGATAGACAAAAACAAACCAAGGGAGTATTATTTAGCGACAAAAGATCAAAGTTATTGAAAGTCATGTGTAGCTGCAGTCTGCAGAGGCGGACTTATATTAGTTGAGGCCCGTTCAGTTGAACGGACACTTTTTACAAATAAAATAAAATTATACTACTATTTCAAAATAAATTAATATAAAAGTTAATATTTGTGTTTAAATTACAATATATTTGATTGTTTCGAACACCCATTTCAAAAAATATGATATTTTGAACACCCACTCTTTATAATGCTGAAATCCGCGAGTGTGTAGCTGCCATGCATAAGAATCCTGCACCAGTCGACTAAAGAGAAACTTCTATTGTGGAACTATTTTGACAAATGGTTCAGCTGTGTTACAGCCTTTTTTTGGTGTGACCATATAGCTTTAATTTCCCACACTAGAACCCTTTGATAGTGATACAATTAAAATGATTTTTTTCCCTTTATTCTGTTGCCTTTTTTATTTATTCTTCTTCGTTGTTGCTATAATGAGATAGAGATTTCTCCTGCAATTCAGTCCATACATCTTTTCTGGACCAATGTTGAATTGTTATAAATACTTGAAATAAACGTTTTAGATGCCAAAAATGGATATTTCAGGATGATGATGAGATTTCATTATATATATTGAATCAAGAATTCAAGAAAATTGGTCGTTTAAAATGAATCTTAAAAATTAAAGAATTTCGCGAGGAATGAAATAGCGAGATGGATGTAGACGAAATATGCGTCCATCAACTTAACAAATGGAGCGTTGGTCTAATGGTTCGATGACTTCGATGACTTTCGAAAATATTTTATATAAATTAGTAGGACACGGAAAATATAAGCATGTTAATGGTAGTTGATGATATGATGTAACTCATGACCATTATATGTGCATCATCGTCAAATCTTTTACTTAAACAAAGACCAAATAATTAGAAACAATTACATCATCGTTCATTGTCAAAGAGGTTAGACTCCTAATACGTGTTCTATTATCTTAGGCAAATTTTTTAACGTTGTTCGTTACTTTTGAATGTTGTTCATTACTTTGGGTTTTTTTTTGGAAATAAGTGAGGAGTCTTGTTCCTTATTTTTGAATTGTAAATAACATCCATATTTTTCGTCATCTGTTATATACACATCAGAATAATACTTTTTAGAGTGAAATTACTATTGTGTCTTCCCTATTTGAAAATGTATTAAGTGTGTAAGTTCAGTTGGGGGTAAAATAGTAATGTCCTTCCGTAAAAACTCTATTCTAGTGTGTACAGACAGTGTTGTCAAATTTTTTTGTGTTCGTTAATATATTTTACAGTGAGTAAATTGGGAAATAGTTTTGCTCTTACAAATAAATATAATTCAAAAATATCTTAAACCAGTTTTATGACCTCCATATTATACTTACAGTTATGGGGGACGAAAATAATAATGAACATATAATATATCTGTAGCTATTAAGTGAAGGTACTATATCTGATTCTACACCAGTCTTCCCATTGTAACCCCTCCTTTTTTGTTACGTAAATACTGCTGCGAATTCTGCGATTTTTCATAGCTGCCTGTTGTCTGCTTCTAGTTGAGGCATATTTTGTTTCTGTTCTATTTTGAAAGAACCACAACGACTAAGACATGTCGAATGACTTTAAAGAGGCTCCCCCTTAAGCGTCCTGTTTTTAGTATTATGTTGAGATCTTGTTCAAAATCACGAGAGGGATAGTGTCTTTTGAAAGATTTGTTGTCCTGGAGCCAATATCGATAAAGGGTCATAAGCTGATTTTCTCTTCAAGAACACACTCCAACGTGCACCGAAATGGCGTTTCCACTGTTCCTGAGTAGTATAATGAGGGAGATACTGCTTTACTCCCAAGTGTGCTTCCTCACAGAAGTCTAATATTCTTCTGTTTCTAGCTAGGATGTTTTCCAGGGACTTTGTTCCTGACGAAGAGGGAGCTGCTTGCGAAAGAAAAGCTACCAAGTAGAAAATATCTTCCTCTGGGGAAACAAATGATGTTCTGTTATCAAACCTGAAGAGAGAAAAAAACAAGTGTAAGCTTACAGAATGAGGGCAGCAAAGGAATTGCAAATTTAAACTGTTTTGTGAGACAATTACTTTGATTTGTTCACTGGATAGATGAGGACAGGGCCATTGGAAGTCTCTCTTGCAATGTTGCCAAAAACGCCTTGAGCGAAAGCGTTTATTTTACTTCTGGGGATGAGAAGATTCAACCAAGGGTGAGGAACATCCCATAACCCTTTTGATCGTAGTGTCAGTTCTGATCTATGAACTCGGTCCAGGAACTCTACATACGAAACTTCTGAGATAAATAGTGTTGATGGAATATAGCTCAGTTGAGACAATAAGCTCCCAATTTCCTGTAACAAACGAAATGGAATTAGTATCTAACCATCAAGAAATCAAAATTGTTTGTTTTGTCATGTGTGACTATGAGGTCTTCAGTCTTCTAAGGTGTTACCTCATTCGATGCATCAACATTTTCCAGGTTGAAATTTTTTGTTAGTTCAAGACAAAAGAGCGTCTTTCCATCTGATTTGAAATTCTGTGCTTCAATTGGATCTTGAGGTTTGAAAGACAAGCTCCAGTCATTCACAAGATTCGTCCGGTTTATAATAACTTGACCTTCTATGTAATCGAAAGTCGTCTCTGATGATATTAGACGCTCTTGGTCCCGGGAAAACGTAGAGAAATCTGAATAAAGCACTCTGATCCACTTGACCTGTTCAAAATATGATATTAGCACAACATAGTAGTACTATGTAGTACAATAATGTACTTTTAACTTATATGATCACAATTTATGACACTTTTAAGTACAATTACCATAGTTGGAGCTGGTTCCAGGGAAATTCGCGCTCGAGTAATTATTCCAAACTGTCCAAGTCCTCCAAGAACACTGTGAAAGAGGTCAGCATTCTTCTCCTGAGAACATGTCACCACCTCTCCCCTTCCTGCATTTTATTTTTCGTTATCGTTGATGATCATTATATTGGCCAATGAATATGATGTAATCTTGGATTTTACATTAATAGATAGCTACATAAACTGATCCCTGATGTCTTTTGTGATAATTTCCAACTCACTTGTTAGTGGCTTTAAAAAAAATTGTAATACATAAATTGTCAAGGGGACTAAATAAAAAGCTACCACTTATTTAGTTCGTCCTAAACTTGACGCGTTTTTGTCTTGACTTTTGTTTCACAATCCAATGATGCATCACCTGAATGTGATTGCAGACATCAACCTTGGTATGTATACATGACTGTAATTGTAGAATACAAACCTGTGATAACCTCCAGTTGATGGACATTACTAATTTGAGGTCCATGTCGAAACGCCTGTCCGCTGATCCCAGCATTGGACAAGGTACCACCAACGGTTAAATGTAGGTAGTCTGTCCAGGATTTGGGCGCTAACCCGAATTTCAGGCACTCCTGGAGGATATTGATCCAGAGCTCCCCAGCCGAAACATCGACAAAGGGAAACTGTCCTCTGCTAATTTGCATCTTTTGAGCACTGAGTGATTTCATGCTGATCACAATCCCGTCCCGGGCTTGTGATTGGCCCTGGAGAGAGTGGCCGTGGCCTCTTGCGGCCACGGTCAGCTCTGATCCAGGCCCCATTTGCCAAACATGCCTTACTGTAGTGGCAACGTCTGAAGTAGACTTTGGATGCAGAACGGCTAGAGGGGGGAAATTGTAGCGGTTGCCGAAGTCTTTCGACGCAAACTCATTGCCCTCAAAACTGAAATGGCCATCAAGGGGGAGTGCCCTTAATGAAGATGGTACACTTGAGAAGCAAAGGTCTAGTTTAATAGTAAAACAGCTTAGTAATAAGATCATGAAGCTTCTAAGGAAAAGAATGTTGTTTTGTTTGGTGAAACTAAAAGTTGGATATTTCATCTTTCTTGACATTTTTTTGTGTGAGGAAATTGAAATGCAAAAGGTGATGAAAGCTTCAAAGTTGTTGTTTCCAAGCAAAAGCTAAAGAAGAATTGTGTGAGAGACAAAAGAAGTAGAGGTGAGGAGGGAATTTAAAGACAAATTTTGGTGGCGGAGTCAACCTACAGTATCAAGAATACGTATGGAGACCGCCTACTTGAGAATTTAGAGTGTTTTAAAGAGTTGCTTACTCGTTATCATACTCAAGCTATGTAGGATTGGAAAAAATATGTGATAGACTCGTCACGTGGTGATATTTGACTCAAACTTCTAATTTGTAGGTTTTAGCTTCAACTGTAGTTGGAGCCAATATATCTTATAATTTTATTCTAATTAATTGTCTATTAGTTAGCATCTACTAGTATTCATCATTCATTACGAAAAAGTATAGAAATATTAACAATAAAATGTCACTAATTTCTCGTTTGAAATAATGTAAACTTTGGATTGTATTTTGGCTAAAAAATTTCGTGGCTCTTGAACTTTGACGATCTGGTCAGTTTGCCCCTCGAATTTTTAAATCGGTGTTCTTCCCTAACGAACTACCCAAACTGGTCAGATTGAAAATTTTATATTAAAATGGATAAATTTTAAATTTTAATAAAGAATAAAAATAGAAATTTATCATTTGAGACCAATTTGTAATATATACAATATATTAGGACCTCTTTTACAAAAAAAATATAATTATTAAATAAAAAATAAAATAATCCCTCTCCCTCCCCCTCCCCCTCTTTCGTCTACGGTAGGTCATCATCGTATATTGCAAATTGACTTGCAAGAGACCAAGGAGGGGAAGGGAGCTAGGGACTATTTTATTTTTATTTAATAATTTTTTTTTAAAAAGAGGTCCTAATGTATTTCAGATATTACAAATTAACCTCAAGTGCATATTATATGTTGAATTCTTGTCCTGTCTTTCATTAAAACTTAAAATTTATCAATTATAATGTTTAAATCCCCAAAATAACCAGTTTGGGTTGCTCGGGGACAAGTAGATCCATTTGAAATTTTAGGGGAAAATTGATTACATCGTCAAAGTTCAAGGGGCAAGAAGAATTTAAGCCTTGTAATAATAGAGAAATTCTTTCTAAACGCTCAAGACGAAATACAAACATTGTTCACTATAGTATATATATAAGTTTATAATGAATATGGATTGTGGATGTGTACACGTTCGCGCAAATACATATTTTATGAATGTTCATCATTAGGTCATATATGTTTCAAAACGATCGATCACACAGGCATGTTTTCAAAATATCCCACTTGATATTTTCATTATTCGACATTTAAGTTGAACTCTTTCTTTTAACAATTTGACATGCGTGAAATTGACCTAATTTAATTTGATGTAATTCCATACTTTATTGTAAAATGTAATTCTATTTTTTGCTTTAGTTTTTTATTATTTTCATTTTCTTTATTTTTACACAAAAATTTGTTCAATGATTATATTGAAATTGAAAAATCAGCTAAAAATAATTATTTGAACAATATCTTACCCTTGCTGAAATATCTCAAAAAAGTCAAATTGTATTGTCAATATTTGCACGTTAATACTAAGGGAGATGTTTTTTAAAAACATGTAATGATCGAATGGAAAATGTTCTAAAATATATGCAATATGCAATATATCAAACTTATACATTAACTCTTTATATTGATCTATTTTTATTCAATATGCAATACATGCTTTACTCCATAAAAGTGCCACTTCTTGTAAAAATGTTACTCAACTTATTTATTAAAATAATGTTATTATACGTATAATTGCTTAGCTTTTACACTATTAAAGATTACCTATGTGTCATTATATTGTGGACCATTTATGCACTCATTTAGGTTACAAGCTTAAACAACCATGACCATAAAAACAAAATTTGAGACAAGAAGATTTGACAAAATATTGTGCTCTTTATATTACAGTTCCAACCATATTTGAACTTTTCCATAAGACAAAAATGTATTAATTAGGTTCCTCATTTACATACAATGCTCGAAATAACTTTGCTAATTGTACAGAATATATAATGGTAACCATATCGTCCACTTATATGCTTATACACAAGTAAACGGAGTATAAAGCATGAAATGCTTTTATATCATCATTGTCTTTTTCTTTTATAATTAGTAGATGATTTGAAATATTTCAATTAATACTCTTTGCTTTAATTGAAAGGATTGAACGCTTGTATCTGAAATTTTCTTTTATAGTTTGTGTACTTTCCACTCGTAAGGTAGTGAAGTTGGTGGAGAGGTGAGCTTGTGACTACAGGGTCATTAGTTCGATTCTTCCTATCACACAGATTGACGTGATTTGCATGCTATTGTGCACTCTACGAAAATATAGGGCGGTTTACTTTATGTTTGCACAAATTGATAGTAAGAATAAACGTGCATTACTACTAATAAAGAAACATATAACTACAAAAAATTGAGAATAACACTTAAATTTTGAGTGTTAGAATTTCATTGAGATGCAATTAATAATCATAATAATAATAATAATAATAATAATAATAATAATAATAGAGAATTGCCGAAATGGTACCTGAAAATGGTATCAGATTGCACTTTGGCCCTCAATAGCACAGCTGCAGGTGCAGCATAGTCCCCGAAAGTGGCCCGAAAGTTGCAGTTTGGTCCCCACGTTAATTTTTCCGTTAAAATTGTTGCAAAAACATAATTTTTAATACTTTAACTTAGATTAATTACTTTTGGGGTCAAATTAAAATCCCAACCCTATCCCTCAAAAATCACTTAAACATATAATTTTAAACACTTTAAAGTAATTTTGGTTATTTTTTTCAATTTAAACTTTCAATTTCTTTTTCGTTTTTTCTCGATTTTCTTTTTCTATCTTTTATTATCTTGTTAGATTTTTTTCCAGATTATTTTTCAATTTATTTTACGATTTTTTAATTTATTTCCCGACTTTTTCTTCAATTTTCTTTTTTGATTTTTTTTGGTTTTCTGTTCTCGTTTTCTTTTTCAATTTTTTCTCGTTTTCTTTTTTGATTTTATCATGATTTCTAAAAATCAAAAGAAATGGGATCCAATCGAAAAAGCTATCCTAAAAAAATCGAAAAGTAAATTGAGAAAAAAAAAACGAAAAAATAGAAAAATAAAACGAGAAAAAATTGAAAAAATAAATCGAAAAAAATCGAAAAAATATATAGTAAAAAATGGAAAAAAGAAATATTAAAAAATGGAAAAGAAAACGAGAAAAATCGACAAGAAATTGAAAATTTTGGGGAAACGGGTTTGGATGTTTAATTTGACCCCAAAAGTAAGTTAATCTAAGTTAAAGTATTAAAAATTATGTTTTTGCCTCACTTTTAACGAAAAAAATTAACTTGAGGACCAAACTGCAACTTTCGGGCCACTTTCGAGGACTATACTGCACCCGTGCCACTATTGGAGGCCAAAGTACAATTTGATGCCATTTTCGAGGACCATTTCGACAATTTTCTCTAATAACAACAATAACAGTACTCATAGGAATAATCAGTTTTATCCTCATAAGAAGAACATAAACCACATAAATAATAATGATAAATAAGAATAATAAAGCTTGTCTTAGTTTGTTGATTTGATCTGCGGTTAAACTGAAACCATTGTTCTACGAAGCTTTAACGAGAAAGAAAACATTTCCAATTTAAGATTTTGATGAAAAGGACTGCCTTAATACAAGTGAGTCCACAGGACACGTGAATTTGGAAGAATTGTGAGCTTTGATTTGAAGCAGATGAGCTATGGGTTGGTTTGGTTGGGACCTATTTCCACACTCTAGACCTAGTAAGAATCTACTTTATGGTAGGAGGACAATTCACACAAATACCGTCAAATATATTGATATACATGTTTTAACTTGTTATGATCCAAAAGAATAAATCGGGTTATATAATAGTACGAAGTTGCACTTTAGTAATTGTAACACAAATCTAATAGTAAGGGTCCCAGAAAGTAAATGTTGCATTATATGTCCCAAAAGAAAGGAATTTATTTTTGTGAATTGTATTGCAAGATTTACGGCACTTACATTTATAATTATCTAAGATTGAAATAAAACTTCATCTCACTATTTAAGGCAAAAATCGATAAGAACCTCCAATAAAAAAAGAAAAGAAATTGATAATCAAAGTTTTGAGTAAGATTCTGTATAATCCAATCAACAATCAACACACGACCCTCAAAGAATTCTTAATGGATTTATTTATGATTATCAAAGGAAACCAAACAATAATTTGATTTAGCGAGGAGATTGGGGAGATTGGGGATGAGTGGACGTTTTTCTTATGGAAGAGGCTGAGAGTGAGAGGGGAGGGTGACGACGGTTTCTACGTAGGCATCGGTGATCTTCGATACGGAGAGGACGGTAAAACATACTTGCCGGAAATAATGTGAAGAAAAAAAAAAGGAATATCCTCGGTACACAATTCAATTGAGAGCTCAAAGTATCAATGTCCTTGCATCTTCACACAATCTGACTCTTATAAGAAACGAATCTTGTGTTGACAAAAAGTGAAGAAATTTGTCGCAAATCTTATTTTAAATAATTTTATGTTTATTCTGATATACGAACAACCGACAAACAACGGTGATACTTGGATTTCATTTTTTGTATTTTTTTATTGAGAAGAACGACGAATACCACGAAGTGCTCTTATTCGAGTACTTTCTCGATGCTTTTCAAATCGAATTTAGGAAAACTGCACCAACCCAAACTCGTTTTCCCAATAGTATAATAAGGTCACTTGTAGACCTCATATGTATGGTCCAAATGGATCGGGTTACACTTTCTAAAGTGTAAATATACCCACATTGCTTGTTAAATACACACGGCTCATGATACCATGCTTATAAGATTGACCATGTGGAGGTTAGTATTACATTAAAAGTGTGAAAGCGTCAAACAACTTGCCATGGAGTACAATTGTACACGAAGGAGAAATCACATGTGTTTCACCTGATCATATATGACTAGAGCGCTTCTTTGTTAACAAGTTTATCAATGCAATGTTAGCCCTTATAATTTATGAGAGTTGAAATCAGGTTGCGTAAAACGATGAAACTACTGGTACATTACACTCTCTAATTCAGTACCAGTTGAGTTATATATGTCCGAGAACAAGTTCACACTGTATAAATTTATTGTAGATCAACGAAACGTACCACTTATCTAATACATTCGAATTTTCTTAATCAATAAATATGAATCGAATTTTGAATAGTTTACGTATTCATCATTTATAGTATCCATGTTTTGATATATGTATAATTAGCAATCTAATTTCTTTGAATTAATTATCTCTTTTGTTTTAAAAGACAGTTATTTAACATCTTGATTTGATGAGGACCACATATATGCAAATCAAAGTGGGTTCTATTAGTCGAGAAAAAACATCATGACCAATATGGGACCTCCATCGATGTCGCCCACCGGATTCCAGTTATGCAATAGAAAAGAAATACTATAAAACCAAGATTTCCATAATTTCTCTTAGATATTGCACTCAATTTTTTTATTTATTATAATGGACCAAATCATAGTGTGAACTTAAAAATTACTGCTAATTAACCCTTGATCCTGTGTTTTTTTTGTGGGTGGAAACCAAACCTTTTTCTCAAGTGAATTGAGGTTTTGTTTTCTAGAAGGAGACCGACCATAATAAATAAATGATAAAGGCTAAAGGGATGACCAGCTTTGAGGAGCAAAACTCTGGTAATGAGTGATGTCTTTCTATTCAACAAATATAATTATATTAATGAAATTAGCAAACCCCATTACACGTATCGCTACAACCCTACCATGCATGGGGCCTTCACTTTTTACTACTTCTTAATAACCTCAAGTAATCCAATCTTTATTACTCCTACCAGTTAAAAGTAAAAAAGTAATCTCTCAGTCCATTTCCCTAACCATCATTTAGTTTTAGAGGTAATTATCCAGAGAAATTTGCATAGTCCCTGATAGTGGAATCGAATTGCACTTTAGCCCTCAATAATTACACGGTTGTATTTTAGTCCTCAAAACTGGCCAAAAGGTTGAAATTTAGTCCCTAGGTCATGTTTTCCAATAAAGTTGGGATCAAAACACGATTTTTAATAATTATGAGGTCAAAACACGATTTTTAACAATTCGATCCCATTATCGGGGACTATTTCGACAACCATTATCTTATAGTTTGTCCATTAGCTAACCCATAATTGTAGACTTTATTGAACAACCATAAAAAAATCGTGTTAAAAATTGTGTTTTGACCCCATAATTGTAAAAAAATTGTGTTTTGACCCCAACATTATTGGAAAACAGGACCTGGGGACTAAAGTGCAACCTTTTGGCCACTTTCGGGGACTAAAATGCAACCGTGTAACTATTAGGGGCTAAAGTGAAATCCGATCCCACTATCAAAAACTATTTTGACAATTTTATCTAATTATCCAAATAGTCCTAGTTCATTTTTACTTGGATGGCATAAGCAAGGTGTGCACAATCGAACTGAAATTTTTTGATCCTATTAAAATCGAACAAATTTTTGTTCAATCGTCGTGGGAACCATACTGATAATTAAATTAATCTCTAAGAAGATAATAGACAATAATTGAACACAAAGTGTTACTTTATTTTGCTCGCTATTCATAGAATATAATATCAAATATGCAATTTCGCTTAAAACTAGCAATATCGGTAACATGAATATATGTAAAATGAGTGGTACCCTCTAGCAAAATGTGTCTACAAATTGCAAAATTAATTTTAAATAAATTTATAATTTTTGTTGAACTTACAAGAGCTAGATATAGAATTGAAACTCAATTTTGAAAAACACATTAATAAACAATAGTACAATCCAAATTAAAACTTGTGCAAAAAAATAATCACAGATCATTATAGACCAAATAATTACCCCGAAATCGACCTAAACCAATGATTTTGGAATTAAATAGAACCAGGCCCATTTAGGCTCGGCTAATAAGATAACCGACAAAGTAATTTCTGATCTAATTTTGTCTCAAAATCAAACCTAAAACATTATTACTAGGTAATGTTGAGTATTGTACCTGACCAAAAATGGGTGGCAAGGAAGATTAAGAGTTATATTGAAGGCTATATGAAGGGAAAAGATGTGTTACGATCAGGGGCGAAATCAAAAATAATATAAAAAGGGGCAAATATAAAAAGAAAATAGTTAAACAATAAAAGATGTAGACAATTATAAAGTTAGAGGGGTTCGAACCGCATCTCCAGGGGCCATTTATCACTTAAGCAATTGATTTGTTTGTATTTTAAGCTATATATATGAGAGATAATTGCAGCAATGACCTCAGTAAGTGGGGCAGAGTTGTATTTTAGTCCCAGTAAATGTCATTATGGTTTCAGTATTAGTCTCTGATAGTGTGTACACATAGTGCGCAAATAATCCTTATTTTAATGGCATCCTTAGTTTGACTGATTTTTGAAGTTTTTGAACAAATTTGGGGTCAAAATAAAAAATTTAAAAATTTTAGACCATATAGAACTGTTAGGGGTCAAAACTATCTTCCTTCTTCTTATTATTATCATTAATATTATTATTATTTATCATTATTATTTTCATTATCCTTTGACATTATTATTATATAATTAACTTTTCTTTTCTAAGCGCAAATTATGTCAATGTCCGGCTGAATATATATGAGTGCATGTATGAAACTGTATGTTACTGGTGGTTTTATTGGGAATAAAAAATGAATTGGTGAATGCCACTGAGCCGGCCGCCGTGGCTTGGGTTGCCACGTTAAGGTGGCAACAGCCTCATGATGATGATGCCATGGAGACTAAAGTGAGTCTTGTCGTTTGGTTGGTAGGGCACAAATTGATTTAGGATACTCAAACCTATGAGATTAGATTATTATCAATAATCTTAACTTTTTCTTATCATGTTCCCCCAAAACTTTCATCTCCCTTTATCCTGTTCTTTTCTTGTCTCATTCCTATCCTCAAAACTCATCAAATAACCTACATTCCAAAACAAATTTAACTGTTTCAAATCACTTTAATAATTTATCTATTGAATAAATTAAATATCAAATTTCACTATTTACTACTCCTTCCGTCCTACTTCTTCCGCTTCGATAAGTTTGATTGTTTGGAGGGAAAGTACCTTATTAAGGAATGATGTAAGATTACAAATATGTCCTCAAATAAATGTGTTGAAGTGTTACGTTATTGTGTTACTTTATTAGGGACAAAAAGTACTTTATAGGGGCAGCTAAAAGGAGAAAAAATAGGCTTAAAAGTTCATTGGAAATGTAAACAATCAAACATTTTGAAACATGATAAAATTTCTAAACAATATATCAAACATATTGAAACGGATGGAGTATCAATTTGAACACATATTAGAAAATAATGTAATTTTACAAGGATAATCTTGATTAATAAAATAGTTTATGAAAGAAATGACATTTTATACTCCCTCCGTCCCTATAAGATTGGTACATTTTGACTTTTGTGGTCAAACTTTAAAAATTTGATCGAGAATTCTTATTAAACGATAAGAAATAATATAGTCATGTAAGATCTTGTTAGGTTCGTCTCAATATATATATTTAGAATATCAACTTCTTATAATATTTTTACATGTAAAATAAGAGATATTTACATTTGAAATCATATTTTGTTGACCATAAAAATTAATATGTACAATGGAAGGAGTATTTACTTGCATCATCAATATAGAAAGAGTACTAAAAAAATGACACACTCACCTTAAAATTTTTAACTTTTGATCTGACTTTGCCTCTAAAATATGACTAATTTGTTTTGGTTTTAAATTAAATTAGGAACAACTTTAAGATTGGAACCAAATTATTTAAAAGATTTTTAGAGTTCTCCATAATTTAAAAATCTCACACAAATTTATTTCTTCTTCATCTTTATTAGGCTTCTTTAGAGTGCCATTAGTTTTGTAACAAACAAATGTTAATTTTATCATCCACTATATTAAGAGTCACGGACATAATAATATAGTATGCATACGTCGGACGAACTGAACTCATGATCTTATGGGCACAAGCTTATCTACTCCACCAACTTGATCATTTATATTGGCACAAACTCACCTACTTCACCAACTTAACCATCCATATAATCACTAACTTATCTAATCCACCAACTTGACCACTCCTACCATAATACTCCCTTAATTATATATTAGTTGTCTAGTTTAATTGTGTTTCTTTCCTTGAGGCTTCTTTCCACCAGCGAGGATACGCTGAATCTGCAGTCCTCTGCTGAAGGCTTGGTTATCCGCAGCAGGAGCAGCAACCGGCTGCGAATCCTACAGAAGGGCTACTTTCTTCCAATCCAGACTAGGTGATCGACTGGTAACATATGACAAACATAGGTGATCGACTGGAACATTTTAAATAATGAAGTTCCTTTTATTTTATTTTTTCTGAAAGAAATGCCTTACTCCATACAATCCAAAACAAATGTCTTTCTAACATTTCACACAAATTAAGAAACAATCATTACATTCACATTTTCCATCTATACCCCTATAAAACAATCATTAATAATCCAATTATCACTTAACTATATGATGCAATCATTACTTTTTTTGAGTTATTCTATGTAAATAGAGATATTAAAGGAAAAAGTGTATACATTGGTTTATGTAAAAAGACATTTGTTTTGGATATTGTTGAAATCTCTAGAAAAATATTTGTTTTGGATTAATGGAGTATTTACCAATCATACTCTATTTATTACACCATCTTTTTTTTGTATACATTATCCCTCTGACCTAACCAAATATTCCATTTTAGTCACTGCAAAAGCTAGTAACTGAAGGTCAAATCTAAACTATTGGAACAACTCATGTGGCCTGCTAGTCTCTAGTAGTGTAGTCTAGATACAAGTATACAACACAAAGGTCCTGTTTATAGGGGAAAGGGGATGGGAATAAAATCTTTTGCTTTTAGTATTTCTGAAAGATGTGGATCTTCCCTCTTTTTTTATGTGGTTTAATATTGGCTTTTTAGCCGGTTGACTTATATATTATCATTTAATTTTTAATGTGGTTTTAGAAGTTAAGCACCGTAGTCATCCAGGTCGATTTTTTGCGCAGCATTTCGAACTATTAATTTTGTCAGCCTTGCCTCCTAAATGAGTTTTTTATACTAAGATATACATAAATTAATTTCAAGAGGGGTCAGTGAAAGAATTACCCAATTATTAGACTTGTGAGACACATTTTAAAATAAATTTACACATGAAGATATTTTGTTAAGCTAAGACGACAACTATTATCAAATAAAAAACTTAAGCTAAAACGACAACTAAAACGAAGGGAGTATTTCTTACATCAAATAATTTTACAAAGTTCATTATATTTTGTGATTATTAAAATTTAAAATGTTCCAGTCCATCACCCAATCCATTAACTTCCGTTAAATATTTGTCATGTGAGTTGCATGTGACGTTTTTGGGGGCATTCTTGGAAGTTCACATAAATTTCGAGGGCATTTTAGTAATTTCACACGCTAGATTGTTTGAAATACATTAATTTCACATAAATTTTGGGGGGCATATTCGTAATTTCATACCCGAAAGTTAGTGTGAATTTCCTAAAATACCCCCACAAATGTCACATGCAACTCACATGACCAATATTTAACGGAGTTAGACGAAAATTTTAACGGAGTGACCAATTGAGATACTCTTTAAATCATAGGTGATCGACTGGAATATTTTAAATCGTAGATGATCGACTGGTAACATATGACAAACATAGGTGATCATCCCTGCCATTAACCCTTATATATTGACATAATACTCCCTCCGTCCCTAAAAGATTGATACATTTTAATATTTTGTAGTTAAACTTTAAAAAATTTAATCAACAATTCTCATTAAAAGATAAGGAATAATATAGTCATGTGGAATCTTGTTAGATTCGTCTCAATATATATTTTTGAAATATCAACTTTTTATAATTTTTTCGGATATAGAATAAGAGATATTTATATTTTAAATTGTGTTTTGTTGACCACCAAAAATCAAAATGTACCAATTTTTTAGGGACGGAGCGAGTATCAATTAGTAATAAAGTTTTGATATTTTATTAACAAACATAATCATACTAATAATTAAAATACATTTTTAATCAAATATTATATAAACAAATAAGTTACGTATTTGATTTTAAAAACCAATTATCAAAATAAATAAAAAAAGATTAAAAAAAGTTTTGGAACAAGAGGGAGTAATAGTAAATAGTGAGCATCTAGAGTAGATCAAGTTACCACGTAGCTTGTCTGATCTAAGATTTTTATTACTGTACTTGTCAAAACGAATATGTAATATATAATTTCAAGGCCCTACTTTCCAAGGCCCTAACCGAACCAGTGAATTCAAGGTTGGAATGAATATCCAACCTTAGATTCACTGGTTCGCTATATAATAATGAAAAATTGAATTGTTGTTTAGAACCGAACCAATGAATCTGAGGTTGGAATGAATATCCAACATTGAATTCAATGGTTCGGTTGGGGCCTTGGAAAGTAGGGACTTGGAATTAGTTTTTTCCCAAATTCATTGAGATTCTCAAGTAGCCGTGTCCTGCACCCATGTTTTAAAGCAAAATGCTTCTGTTTTGATAGAGTATGAACGGCTGATCAGATTCTTATATATCCATTAAGTTATTCAGAAAATTCACCTTTTTTTAAATATGGAAGACAAGGATAATACAGTAAAAGTAAACTTTTGATCGATGCCCAATCGATTATTATACTTTTTCATATAAAAATCTTTATGCAATTTTTATACTTAATCGTTCTTAATTTGTTAAAATTTGAATTTTGCCTCACCACATATATTTCATAACCCACATATCTATTACACTTTTATTATATTTCTCAATGCCCAAATCTAATAATTGCTTCAGATCACGTGGAGGCGTAGACTGAGGAACGGGATTAGGATGAAAACGAGAGGAGGGAGGGGGATTTCGAAAATCGAGAGAGTAGTTGAAAATTCGTTTAAAAAATTGCTTAGAATAAATTTTTTTCGAAAAGAATATAGAGTAATTTTACAAAATTGTATTCGTTTTACTTGTTTCCTCATATTGAACTATTAGATAAGAAAACTTAATAAGAAAAATAAAACATGGTATTGAAAATAAAAAAGAAAAAGAAAATGTGACAATGGCAAAAATAATAATCAATCGCACTCCCAGGGTTCGAACCCTGGTTGAGCAAGTAAACTATTACAGTGTGTGGTGTACTGATTGATTGTTCACAAAGGGTAACGGTTGACCACGCCTTGAATGTTTGCATTTAATTACTACCAATTAGTTGTTTTTGTTAGTGGTGTTGATCGTTTCTTAACCCACGATTACTCCCTCTTATTACTACTATTTGACACCGTATTAGGACTCTCTAATTGTTTCCTGTGGTGGTTTGAGTCTCCTTAAGGCGAATTGTTACGTCGAGGATGGGCCAACGAGGTAATGGTATGTTTTCGATAATATGATTGGTCCAACGAGGACATTGAATATTTTGGTGGGGAGCTTGTATAATAACACGAGCTATAAGGGGAAATATGATTTAAGATCAATATGATTTGATTAATAAAACTCATTTTATTTTTGGGAATGAAGATGAATACTCTTGGACATGTAATAAGTCACTCATATCATCTTCTCATCTTTTACCGAACTTAAGGTGCATCTCCAATTAAATCAAATTATATTTTATTCCTAAGTTACCAACTTTTAACCATAATATTACAATGTTATTTTTAAAATTTTGAAAAAAGACAATACTAGACATTTTATGAGATGAAGAGAGTAGCACATAGTTTGACCAATATAAGAACCTAACATTCTTGTAAATTATTAGACCATTTCAAATTTAGTAACTTATACTTTTTCCGTTCTCTTTTATTTGTATTTCTAGCCTCAAATTTTTGTTTCTAAATAGTTGTATTTCTAGCGTAATTAATACAAATTTACATTTTCAATGTAATTTTTTATTATCTGTTAGTATGAATCTATTAACCTACTAATTATATAGCTTCAATTGATTCTCGTTTTACATTTTCAATGTACTTCTTGATTATCTTTCATTGGTTTCTTTAACTATATGCAAATGACTAAAAAAACAAGTAAAAGAAAACGGTGAAAGTATTTGAAAGCTAGGATGGGGAAATCTATATTGGTCACAACAGAAGATCTCAAATTTACAAATTAATAATATTAAATAATTCCATACAATACAAGTGACAAGTCCTTATTATTACATAAATCTTTGAAAAAAGTGATAATTCAAATAGAATCTTTAAAGTAGTACACACCAAATCTGACAAGATTTCTTCATAAATTTTGTAAATCGACTAGAGATTAGAGCTTGATCCAATTGAACAAGTTAAAAAAGAAAAGAAAAAGTCAAGAATTACTGTTCATATTATGGAGCTAACTATTCTTGGCACTAAGCACTGTCTAATTATCTCCCCAGATTAAGAATGTTCTGTTTGACCAATTCACCATGGACTCTTTAACAAGTCCATCCAATTTTGCACGTGATTGAGTCAATATTTTGACTCTTTGGTCAACCATTAAGAAACATAGCCTAACCTTTATTAAACAAAAAATGATTGTAAAGTAGGCTGCTAGACGGCTAAAGTAATTAGCAAAACCAAAAAAACGAGTTACACTAATGGTCAATTAGTGAGTTAAGTACTAAACACTCCTACTAAGTACTAAGTAGTCAATTACTAACGATCATATGTTTAAATATCAAAATCATTAAATTTGTATCGTGACATTCACCTAACCTTTCCTCAAGTTAAAAGAAAAACTTAAAACAAGAGACCTGGTCATTTGACGGAAATGGAAGGATTTTCTCTATTGTAGAATAAAGTATATAATCAAGTATGATTTAGTATAAAATTTTATAATATAATATACCCTTTATGTAGTTACAACTTATACAATATGTTTGTTGTTGGGATATAATGTTGATATAATATAGTTCAGTTTTATATGATACAAACTTTTATAATTGATTATTATCCATTATACCAAGTTATAATCTATTGTAATTGAATGAGATGATTTTAGTTTTGGTTAAATGATTCCAGACTGAAGAATTAGAAGGTTTGAGGTTTAAAGTAACACGAGTGGCTGCCAGAAAAAGACTCTTCTTGAAGAATAGAAAATCTAGTTCTTTTTTATTTTCTCTTTTTCACTATTACGTTTAGTCTTCAAATGTATTAGTATAAAATATTTGTTTCCATGCCCAAAAGAAATCAATAATTTATTTGGACTTTCCACTCATTCTATCATACTTATCTAATTTCTATGGTTTGTATCCAATTTGTGTTTAATTCTTTATGTTAATTAATACGTAGTATAGAACATATCAATTATGGTAAAGGTTGAACTTCATAACATCAATTTTGTGCAAAGATAAATCATGACAAATTTGAGTTCATGTTAAAACTTATTATAATAAATTATAACTTATTATTATAATCGAGTAGAAGTTGTTTAATGCTTATTTTCATTAAGGGTATATAATAGTCATTTCAACCCAAAACTTGTCTGATACTATCAATTTCTCATTAAAGGTAAAACAATCATTTCTCGTGCCAAAAGGCCGGGTATTCTTACAATTGACGAGTTAAAGCATATTGATGCTAATAATATGAGGTGGTGATAATGGTATTCTTCCAAATTTTTCATCGTTTGTTTATTAATATTGCTTCGTGACCTAAGATTCTATTTTATCATCAATCCAATCTGCGTGAACAATCCGATCTATATTATATATTCTATAGCTATTTGTGCAAGTATTTATGATTAAGAAGCAATTGTTTCTTGAGCCAATCGAATGGCCTAGTGGAAAAGGCTCTTGCTAGTGACCAGAAAGTCCTGGGTTCGAAACTCACCTAATCGCTAATTTACAAAAAAAGGAGCAATTATTTCTTATAACGAATTCGGGTCCATAAGTATGGATTCCAATGCATGCAATTTAGAATACTACGGTCGATTCTTTTTGTTTTGTTTAGACGTCGAAAATAGTTGAAAATTCCCATTTGTTTCAATTCAAAAAGCGGAGAAGAATCCGTTTTTCCAGTTGGACCATCTATATCAATCATATCCATTTTACTTAATTTTTCACAATTCTTGACAACCGTTAATCCGTTATTACTATTGGGGATCAAAATGCAACTTGTGCTCATTATTTGAAATTATTTCGATAATTAGATCTAATAGTAGAAACCATATATGTACGTACCCTTAACTAGGGTTGTTAATGAACCTGGAAGCTCGACTCGGCTCGGGGTATTTGGCTCGTTGCTCGATTCGGAATAACAAACGTAGAGCCAAATCTTGAAATCAATATTTGGCTCGATTCGCAAACGGTTCGCAAAAAGCTCGGCTCGACTCACCATGTGAAGTTATGTAATAATATTGTAATATAGATTTGTATGAGATCGATAAATCGTTCATTTCTTTGATAGATCTAGCATATTTGGTTGAATTTTGAGGTAAAGATATATACTTTAGTTTTACTTTTATTTTCTTTGGTAGATTTAGCAAATTTAGTCGAATTTAATTTTGTTTCATCACCTTCAAACCAAATTATTCGGCCAGTTCGGCAAGAGTTCGGCTCGAATTCGCCTGACAGAATTAGAGCCGAGCTTCTCATTTTGATGTTCGGCCATTATTCGGCTCGTTTACAGTTCGACTCGACGACGACAGAGCCGAACTAGAATCTTCCGATGTTCGGTATTATTCGCCTCGTTTACAGCCCTACCCTTAACAACCAAGATTAAAATGATAACATGATGATCACATTCTATAGAAAAATATAAATATATATATATATATCAAATCAATTTGACGACTATGCCCACATCTTTCTTTTTTCTGAAGTCAATTAAAAGATATTATTACTACTAGTATGTGTTATATATAAAGAAAGAGATGCATGTGCGTGGTATGGAGAGATTGGTTAGGTTAATGTTAGTATTGACCAAATAGATTGTTTTTGCAAAGTGAACATATCTATATTGATAGCAACTTCACATTCTTTTAGACATCTTCGCTTTCACGAATCAAATATGTACAATCTTAGCCAGATTTTCTGAGCATCTTCATTTTTTTTTTGACAATTTCCGTTTCACAAACAATGGCATTCGTTCATTTTTTGGGGTTATATCATTTTCATGCATGCTTTAATTTCTCAACAATTTCATCAATAATCATCTCTTTGAATCATCAACCTAACTTTTGGACCACTATATATCAAGGTTCTTAAATTTTCAACGTATCTAGAAAGCAATAATATGTAATGTTTTAGAAAAAAAAATAGAATTATTTGAATTTCGCAATTGAAAATATTTTGATGATAAAACAAACGACTAATAAGTTCCTAATAATGTTTTCTCACTTCAAGGGACAATAATATATATACAATTTCAATATTTCAGCTAGATTGTTTAATTATATAATAAATATATTATATAAAAAGCTTGTGAACTATCCATTTTTATAATTAAGCCAATTATTATTATCATATGTCAAAGTTTTGAACAATAATAATAGCTATTATGTGAAGAAATTAATTGGGTTTATTTTCTAATACCGGTTCATGCAATATATTGTTGAAACTTGTTACTTATCATCTATTCATCACATCACTATTTATATATTTAATACTTCAACTGCATGTAGTTGGCCAAAGAATCAATATTGTTTGACTATTTGAATATAATAATGTTCCTAAAATACATGGATGGCAAATTGGTAGGTTAGATCATGCGTGCCCAATCGACAATTGACACATTAATACTATATTCAATGACAAATGAAAAACGACTTCAGGGCATGCTGCATTACATCATTCGTCTCAAAACATTCATCTTTTCATATTTTGAAAGAGAACGAGTTAACCGAATAACCTAGTGACATAAAATCTTACTAGTGATCACAAGATTCTGGATTCAAAACTCGCCGCAGTGGACCAAAATGTTCCACATGTGTAATTACCCAAATTTGTAGAACCCGGCTCTTGTAATAAAATTATATACCTAATAATGGCTAGCCTACTTATTATACCCTCAATTGATTATTTATCTTATATAGATAAATTAAATAATTCCACATGTGTATGTATTGACAAGAGAAATAATGTTGAACATATGATTTCATTTCGAACGATCCGAGGAACTTGGAGGTTGTTAGCTAGTTCAATCAAGCAAAGCGGAGATCATACCAATACCTAACTTTTTATTAATACTTAATAAAAACAAGTGTTTACGACTCACATGTTACATATGGCTATATAACTACTGGGATTTTTTCGGACAAGAATCACAGAAATACAGTATACGGACAATTTAATGAATGGTAATAAGGAATAATGAAAGGATATCTCCCAAATTCAACTGATGCTAGCTGCTATATATCATCCAATTATAAATATGGAAATTCCTGAGAATCTTCATATCGATAAATTGAAAGATAATTTCCAAAAATGTACGTACTCAAGATTTGATGCGATTCTGATGCTCAAACAAATTGCAATATGTCAATGTCAACTTCATCATGTATGTTTCACCTATTAGCGTATACCATTCAACAAGGGGAAAATCTTATAGATTCGTTGATTAGTATTAGTAGTTGATTTGATCTGTACCAATCGTGACTAAATTAAATTGCGTAATAAATATTTTCTACGAGTTAAGTAAAAATCGTGACTTAGTACATGCGCCTACATGGAATTAGTCTTTAAAGTTACGTAAATGCCAGTTAAATAGTGCCCAAATTAAGTAGTGATGAGTAATGTCAAAGTCCATATCCAATATGACAATATATAGGAGTATAAGAAAACATATTTTTCTTGGATATTAGTATCGTGCGTCTTAATTTGTATTGATTGATCAAGCATGCAAGGTAGGTTTGAGTTTGACTAACTCCAAATTTGTCAGTGTTTTATAATATCCCAAATTTTCAATAAATATATAGGACCACTTTGACCAATAATTATGAATTTAAATGTCCAGAAAGATTTCAAAAATAAAATTTTAATTTCCTGGCTATTAAAACGGCTATACCAACTAATCCTATTAAGACCTGGGCTAAAATCAAACCCATCAACTACCAGGCGTTACTCAACACTCAAAAGGCTATAATTTAAGAACAAAACTTGTCCAGCCCTTTAACAAAAACAGGCCCAGCTACACTATATAATGTGGTTTTGGCTTATGGTAAATGGTAATAAATCCAACATACTAATGTCATACTCGTGCATTTCTTTTTAAATTTGCTTTACATTTTTCGATACATAAATTTAGTTATCAATTACTTTGGATATAAATTTTAAAAATATTACAAGAAAAATATGGTGAAACTATCTTTAAAAATGATTTCAACAGTATCAATTTTATATTTCAATAGTATCAATTTTAGTTAACATTAAATCATTAACATTAGAATTCTAAACTAATTATTCTACCTTATTTCTTCTGAATGGTGCTAGTTCTTCAGCTTATGAGGCAATTAAAAAGTATAAAGGTTTAAAATTTAGTCTAATTAAAATCATAATAGATAACATCACATTGAGATAGTATTAATATTATATTTTATTAGCATTAGTTGACTATATTAGTATAGTAGCTAATGCTAGTAATTGTCACTAATGCTATATAGTCAACTAACGAGTAATGGTCACTAATGCTAATAAATATACAACTAATGATGTAATAATTCTAATACGGTAGATAGGATGAATATGGTGATCCGGTATCCAAGTCAATCTTCTCAAATCAATGCTCCTCTTCAATGGCAGCAACTAATGTGGAGCATATATCGCTCTAAGGACCCCAGCATTGTTATTTAAGGAGCTGCTCTGTAATCTATTCAGTCTTCCAAATTACTATATCACACTAATCCTTCCAGCTTATTGCTTATTCTTGCTCATCATGGACGCGGAGATTATCAAAGGGCTATTACAATGCAACCTCAACCTCGCTGATGAGGACCATCAACCTATTTCGCTAAAAGAGGACGTGGCTTCGGGGCTGCTGGAATGTACTAACAGTGTTTTTGCCAAAGTCCTTTCTTTAAAAGACGGATTCATTGGAATTCAGCACTTCTCTATTGCTATGACGAAAGCGTGGAATTGTAGAGGTCTCCGAGTTTTGAGAACTAGGGGGTCAATCTTTCAGATCTTCTTCCCCTCGGTTGAAGACAAAATTAGGATTACCCTGGGAGGACCATGGCGCTTTGGAAACCATCTGATTATCATGAGGGATTGGAAGAGGGGGGTTGACCCTTCACTTATGTCTTTCGATCAATGTATGTTCTGGTTTCAGGTTCGGGGACTCAAGGAGGAGTTCTATACTCGAAAAGTGGCTTACAAGGTGCTAGCGCATTTTACAGATTCTACTACCATTGAATTAAGGAGGAATGGGGAAGGTCATAGCTTCTTCCGGATTCGAGCTTCCCTCAAGGTTCTTCAACCGGTGAGGAGAATAGTTTCACTGCTAGCTGGAACTAACTCTTCAGTTGGTTACTTGGCCTATGAGCGTCTCCCTAGTATGTGTTTCCGGTGTGGATTGATAGGACATTTTGTGAGGCAATGCCCCACTCTACCAGTTGGGGCGGAACCCACAAAGAACTTGAATTACAGGTTGTGGATTAAGGCTCCCCGTGAACGGTCTTGGCTTATTTTTACCTTAGACAAAGCTACGGGGCCTGCATCACTCCTACCGGTAATTGAAGGACCTGAGGGTGATGGTGTCTGTGATAGGAGGGATTGAAGCACGCCGGTCTATGATAGTGAACATCCAAGAAAATGCTGAGGGAACATTTGATAAACAAAGTGCCCAATTATCTATTGATTAAGAGGAAGCAAAAGCAGTTGGTTTTAGAATAGTTAATCCTTGTTGTTTTGTCATGTATGAGAAACATGTCGGCTTAATTTCTTCAGTTTTTTAAACTAATAAACATACAGATAGTCAAGCAATCAGTGAGATATTTCTCTTAACGAATTACCTCATAGAGATTTAGCTACCTAAAACACCAAGCATCAAAATATTGCAACAGATCGATAATGTAAAAATGTTGTGGAGTTAGTTAACGAGAAATTTGGCAAAGTACCATGATTTGAGGCCCACATTTAAATAATACCATGATATCTTTTTTAATTAGAAAGTACCACAAAAGTTAGGTGAAGTCACTAAATTACCTCTCATTAAATCTATTATACACACACTCATCTCATTCTCTCTCCCTTTCTTCAACTCATTCTTCATCTCATTCTCCATTTCTTCATCTCATTCTCTCTCGCTCTCTCTCATTCCGCCGCCCCGCAGCCCACCATCTTCACCGGAATCGTCATCTTCACTTTTCTTTATAAATGCTTTGGTCTTTTAAACTTGTTTTTCTTAGAAAAGTTTAAATCTTTTTCAATTTAGTTGACTTAAAATCACGTTTTTCAATATAGTTGATTTAAAAATCACGTATTTTGATTAGTTATGTACTTTATATGTATTGTATTTTTGTTATTTGAATGTTTTTGAACAAAAGTTTGAATCTTTTCTGAAAAGTTTGAATCTTTTATAAAAAGATCGAATCTTTTTTAAAAAGTTTGATTCTTTCCTAAGATTTTTATGGATATGTGGCTAAATTTGTATTGAAAATGATAGATATATGTGTAAAGTTTGTTCTTTTGGTACTTTAATATTGTTTTTTGAACAAAAATTGATGTTGATATAGATATATTGTGTGTAATTTGAAGAATTGATGTTGTTTTGGAATAAAAGTTTGAATCTTGGGGGTATTATGTTGATATATTCTCGTTTCTTATAGTATAATGAAGTATAATGAAGAATTATGTTGGTATTATGTTGATATAGTCTCGTTTCTTATAGTCCATTGTTATTATAGTCTCGTTTTTTAAGTTTTTGTTGCACAATTTATGGTTCTAACAATGTTTAATAAAATAATGTGGCTAAATTTGCATTAAAAATTATAGATATATGTGTAAAGTTTGTTCTTTTGGTACTTTAATTTTGTTTTTTGGACAAAAATTGATGTTGATATAGATATATTGTGTGTAATCTGAAGAATTGATGTTGTTTTGGAATAAAAGTTCGAATCCTAGGGGTATTATGTTGATATATTCTCGTTTCTTATAATATAATGAAGTATAATTTATTATAATGAAGTATAATGAAGCATTATGTTGGTATTATGTTGATATAGTCTCGTTTCTTATAGTCCATTGTTGTGTACTTTATGTGTAGTTACAATTTAGAGCTTTCTAGTTTCGGTTTAATAGATTATAACAAAGTATAATAAAGTATAATCGAATATACATTTTATAATATATATGTACTTTATGTGTATTTACAATTGATATAAATGTACAATGAAAATACTTGAGAGTTGGTTTACATGGGCTTCAAGTTGAATGGAAAGTTGGGGAAGAATCGTTTGGAGGAATTAGGGATACCATATATTCGAAGCAGGTAGCAGCGGTCCATTATTAAACGAAGAGGACCATGGAGTAGAGCATCAATCGACATTGACGCATGATTTGAGGAAGAAAAATAATGCAACCAGATTGTATGGAGTCCAGGAGATGTACTTTTTTTTAGCAACTTAGTATTCCCATGGTTCATTTTTATTTTATTTTTCTTTTCATGGTCCTTTTTTTCTTCAAATGTATTAGTAAAATTTATTTGCTCCACACTCTAAAGAAATTAATATTTATTTGTGCTTTGTACTAGTTTTAATATATTAATCCAATTTTTATATCAAAGCAATGGTTGTTGGGTTGAACTTTGTAACATCAATTTAATGCAAAGATAAATCATGACAAATTTAAGTTAGTTGTGAATTTAAAGCAATTACAACGTAATATAATGGATTATAATAGATTATAATAGTCATTTGAACCCAAAAAACTTAGTTTAAAAAAATGAGTTTAATGCTATCAATTTTCATTAAGGGTAAAATAGTCATTTCGCATAAAAAATGTGGTATTTTCCAATTAAAAAAGATATCATGGTATTATTTAAATCTGGGCCTCAAATCGTGGTACTTTGCCAAATTTCTCGTTAGTTAACTCAGAAGTCAGAAACCAGCTAATTAGGTAGTCGTGCACGACGATGGGGACTCCCAATTCTCTAGCAAATACAACTTTTTTTATCAATTCGTTGCAAGCATTCGAGTAATGTCCTTTGATTTCACCTGTTTAGGCTTGGGCACAAAATAAGAAACGGTCTCTCCAACGCATAAACACTTCAATACTACATTTATTTCACAAAGTGTAACTTCTCAAGCTATTTTAGCCCTTCACATTTTTCAATCACAATTCACAAACTCACATTATACCATACACTACGTGATAAATTATATCCTAAAAAAATCTTTTAAATGTATGAAAAAATATTGACAAGAATCAGACACGTAAAACAGACACAAAACGAAATTGCAGAATTTGGAAACACCATGAGTAATGCTTCTTGACTGACAAGCTTCTGTCAGAAATGCAGAGATTTTGTAGAACATTTCTGAGCTGTTTCTTGATCATTGCTGCATTTTGGAACCCACCAAACTCTAAGACTCTTATCAAGACTTCCACTATACAACATGAATCCTCCTCCAACATTATTAACTGAAGCTTGCAAACATTTCACAGGACCTTCATGCCCTCTTATAACTCCAATCCCAAACAACCCCCCATTGATTTCCCTCTTCCAAATTCTTATACTTTTATCAGTAGACCCACTGCATAAAACATCTCTTGTCATACACATACAAAGAACAGCAACTTCATGCGCCTTCACCTCACAAACCAGACCGAAACTTCGCGAATCTTTATTGGCAAACCAACCCATCAAGTACCCATCTGATCCACCTCCATACACGAATCTACCCTCCTCGGAAACAATCACAGCATTCATCGAAACGTCTTTATGACCTTCCAAAACTCCCACCAAAGAATGTGTACTCTCCGAATCTTTTCCCCATGCCTTAATCTTCCCATCTGCAGAAGCAGAATAAATCAATCCGTTCTTGCTTGCAACCAATCCATGGATAGCATCATCATGGGCTTTAATGGATTCCAAACACCTAAAATCAGACAACCTCCAAACTTTCAAAGTTTTGTCCCAAGAACCAGAATAAATAAACCCATTATTTACAGCCAAACAAGAAATACTATCAGCATGCTCAATCCACAACCTCTTATGATGCCTTCTTGTTTGGACATAATTACCCTGCTTCATGAATTTCCCGAGATAATCTTTCGTAGTTGGTAAAGTATGAGTGAGCTTGAATACATTTTCCGAGCTTCTTGAAACTTTCCAAACTCGAATTCTCATATCTTGATGAGCAGTAAAAACTTTCGTTCCGACCGTTACAACCGCTTTAACGGACCCCTCCCCTTGTCCAAATTTCGCAAACTGCCTCAAATCAGGCTGTTGCCAAACGATAATATCTTTCCCTTGAGAGCCACTTAAGACGAATTCTCCACACAAGGCTAAGCATGAAACAGAACCCAAATGCCCACAAAGAACAGCTAGTGATTTGTATGAGGTGCAGCTTGAAAATGGTGTTCTTGGAATTTGGTACTTTTTTTGTTCTTGAATCTGCATTAGAAGCTCCTCAAATCTTGTGGATGCTGCAGGGCTTTCATCGGTTTGGCTGCTTGTGGTTGAAGTTGTTGCTGATGCAGATGAATATGAATATGGTAACAATGGAGCATGAATCATTGTTATCAAAGTTTCTTGAAAAACAGAGGTTTCTTGATGAAACAGAGAGATGAAGAAATTTGGTGAGGGATAATAATATAGAGGTGAATTAATATGGTGAAGATGAGGCTTTCAGAGTAATGTAATTAGCAAGATTAGGAATTTATATAAATCCAAAAACATGGAGGATTGAGAATTTAATGAAATAATGCCAAATATAAACGTTGAGTTAATATATACTATCCCCCTGGTATATATACTATGAAACGTATACCATTTTTCATTTATTCCTTCAAATGTTTGATAATTTTCCCTAATTATGAGATTTAGAATTGAGCAACTATAGAAAAGAAGTGGTCGGTGTAATCTTTTTCTTATTATTATCGATTGAATATTGTGACTTAATGTAATTCAAACCGAGTCAAATAGTAATAAACTTGAATTATAACAAGCCAAAGATGTGACTAGATTGAATTATATACTCCGTATGTTTCAATATGTTTGACTCTTTAGAAATTTTATCATGTTTCAAATTGTTTGATTATTTACATTTTCAATGAACTTTTAAGGCTATTCTCTCCTTTTGTGCCTATAAAATATTTTTTATCCCTAATAAATTTAACACTCTAACACCTTTATTTGATGACATATTAGTAATCTTGCACCATTCTTTAATAAAATATTTTTCTCTCAAACAATCAAATATATCGAAATGGAGAGAGTATTAATTATCCTAAGTATATTAGTTTGAACGAACATGTCAACAATGTCTTTAAGAAATATGTAAATTGTTAGATAAGAGTTGGATGATAAGTATTGTTGAATAATAAAATTTTGTAAGAGCATGAAAAATATAGTCCATAATATAGGAGCGGGGTTGGTTGGGAAATGAAGAAAATAATAGAGACAACATGGACATTTTGCTGGAAAGAGTAATGAAAAAGAATAGTTTATGATGACAGGTAGTCGAGAAAGAGGGGGGAGGTGCAACGGCTATTTTGACGAAGTAAAGCAACAAATAGTTAATTCTTGAGTAGTGGAGGGAGTGACACTTGTGGGACATTGCTTTCTTTGTTTCTCTAGTCTCCTTCATGCTTGAACAGGCTGTTGAGGGACTACGTTATTCACCCCACCCCACCCCATTCGGCTATATTATTTTATTATATATATAAAAAGTGGAGAACGGTTACGGCATTATTGATATCGTTTATTAATTTTTATTAATCAATATATAATTAATTTTTATTTAAATATAATACAAATCGATAAAGTATATTAGTATAAGATGGTACAAATTAATATAAATAATCTAAAATGCAAAAATAAGTTTAAATAATTAATATCAATTATTTTTTTATTAGTAAAATGATATGTATTATCTAAAATATACCAAAAGAATATTTTAAATCACTTGATACAATATATCTTTATGATGAGTAATAAACCATTAATAAATAAAAAAATTTAACTGAACCACAACTTTTCACCAAAAAATGTGGCATCTCTGACTTAGGAGTCCTCACATTGGGATTAGATAGTCACTTGTGACTTGTGAGGATTAGAGGCAGAGGTTTGATCTCATATTATTAAAGATGATAGAAAGAATTTTCTAACGCATTTTGAATCGTTAAAATCGGAGTCTTAACAAAGGGGAAAATGAAGTTTTAATTTTATCCAACGTGACCATCATGATCGTCATCGTGATCTGGGAGGTCACGATGATCAAACTGTCGTGAGCCACATCCACGATGGGTGCGCGATGGAGGTCACGATGGACCTCAGAAATGACCATTTTATGATCACTAAAGCTCAAATTGAAGACTATTTTCATCATATTCAACCCTATGACGTCCTGAGACGTTTGAGGTTGAGTTAACCTTAAACACTTGTCGCTTGTGTGGAATTCAGTAAGTTGAAGTTCATAAGTAAGTGATCTAAAGCAAACTCAAGTAACATAAGATGAAAACATACCCGAGTTCTTATGTAAGTTCAACATATTCTTACGTGTCATGTCCTAGAGTGTCATCTTTCGTGACTCCTCCGTGTTCCACTACTTGTCTTCACGTAAGAACTCTTAGGAAGCCAACCTATCACTAATGATATATATGCTTATACACTTACTCTTTCGTTTAGCTCTCTATTCTCATATATAGTGTTACACAAAAACTGATGCATCCCTATTAACATATATATAGTGCATCCCTAACAGTAAGTTGGCCTTCCAGATCTTCTCGAGATCTTCATTGCATTCAATGTAGACTATAGAGACGATAGTTTACGAAATCGCATGGGAACTTTTAGAGCGAAAAATTGATCAACTGCCTACGAAGAGAAATGTTACATATTAGCAAGATAATTTTGTTACTGTGACATTTATACTATTTATAAAGTGAGGACATCAATTTATTCGTGAAGATTTTTTTTTTATAGATAATAGTAACAATTAACTACAGGATGTTTTGAGCGGAAGATACCTATTGCTTCCCTCCCCAGGATTTCCAAAAGATACTAGTGTTTTCAACATACTAGACAAACGGCAATAACTAGTAAAACTAAAAACATCAATGGAGAAAGGAGTAAAAATTGGCCTCCATACTAGACGTGTTTCTTCCCTTTTACTGCTAAGCCAAAATCCGTTCCAAGCCTTTGAGTTTGTCAAAGGAGCCATTATTTGTGAAGACTAAAAACTCATATAGCCTACTATTTATGTGACATTGCACTAATTTGACACATGTCCATTTGTTATATTAAAAGGTAATTATGATATTATCCACTATATGGAAACATATATGTTTAGTCATATTTTTTAAAATAAGTATTTATTTTTATACAATAATAATTGCCATTTTTTTAATTATATATATATATATTATTTAGGCATGTATGTTTAGTCATATTTTTATAAATAAGTGTTTATTTTAATACAATAATCATTGTCCAATATTTTCTTTAAAAATGTCATTTTGAATCATATGCAATCATTTTTGTTTTCTCCTTTCACAACAATGCACTTTGTTAGATTATAGTTTAATTATAGAAAAATCTATTACAGAAAAGAATAAAGTTTCTTATACATATGAAATTGTATTTAAACGATTAGTATGTATAAAGAGTGATTGTCTGACTATAAAATTAGGCCAATAATTTTTATACTTCAATGAGTGATAGTAACTACTAATAAATCAAAATAACACCGAAAGGATGGAGCCATGGAGGTGGAGGTGAAGGGTAAAAAGCATTAGCCTAAGTGCCTAACATTAAAAGCTAAACAAAGGGAACATCAAATATTCATACAATCTAATTCCACATAAGTACATAACCTCAAGGCCCAAAGGAAGGGCCGCTGTCCATCCAAGCTATGTAATGAAAAAGCCCAATGCCTGGATGTAAGAGTCTTTGGGAGCCCGACTCGATTATTTTAACAGAGCACTAATGTCTCGACTCGATTACAACCCCAACCCCAAGGAATTCAAACGCCACCAAATAACTCATCCAAGATTCCAATCCTGCAAGAACTTCCACCACCAATATATGATTCCATCTTCACATACTTGGACTAATTCTCTGTATATTTACCCAATTAACGCATAAGCATACATATATAAATATACAAAGTATAATTTATTGCTAAGAATTATTTTGATTATAGCAGACGAGAAAGAAGACGAAGCTGAACATGAAAAGCTTCACCTTCTTCTCCTTTTCCACATATTAATTCATCATCAATGGCTTCTGCTTCTTAATCTTCTCACCATCGTTTCGTTTTCGGTTAGTTCCCTCTTCCCTCTATGTAATTCACTGTTTTTCTTCATGTTTAGGATTCTTTTATTGTTTTTGATGTCTAAGATTAGTTTGTGGCAAGATTGAGACTTTAGTTTTCAACTTTACTGATATGGAAGAACTGATTTGATGGGTTGATTTATTTTTTATTTTTTGTTGGTAATAGCAGATTGATATGAGTCGTATACTCGTATTTGATTAGAACATGTGTCAAGATTGAAACTTATTTCTATGTGTTGTGCATTGATATGAAGAGTTTATTTGATGGCTTGATTTAGTTTTGTGTTATTTTTGTTGGGAATGTAGTTGTTATGCTACTGAAGAGCAGTTTAAGTTAGTGTCTTTCAAGTTCGACTTTAGCACGCCCCAGTGCCTCGCGCCTAAGGGGGTTAGAAGGGGGAGTTGAATAGTTGGCAGCCCTACATATAAAAGGAACTATCTACTACTTAACAAAATATTGAAACTTTATTTGTTTATTATGAGGTTATGTGTCTAGCTCATCCCTTCACTCACCTCTAAGGTTAGGATTTGGTACGAGGATAGTAGGATACTACTGCGCAATTCACTAAGATTGCTGGTGGTTGGCTCTAGTTGTTTTGCAGTTTCCTTTTATTTATGGAGTTGGATTATTTTCAACGATGATTTTGGAACTGATGTATTCTAAGAGTTACGTTTGCGATTCAGAATTGTTTTTAAGAGGATGTTGCCTCGAGCTTTCGAGTATTTCATCTTCTGGATGTCTCGGTATATTTGGGTTGTAAGATCGTGGAGACAGAATAAAAATATGATAACAATGTTAGAAATAAGATGGGGTTTAAAAGTGTTGGCCAAAAGGGTTGGAATTTGGTTTAAATTAGAAAGCAATGTATATACATGGGTTTTGCATGTAGTGTTTGTTAATTAATCTTGGTTTTGAGGGAGAAATTGAGCATGTAGTTTGAATTGATATATTGGGCACTTGTAGACTGCCGTATAAATTTCTGTTGTTTATTTGTATTAGGCAGTCTATAAGTCGACCTTGTAATCAGAATATATTGTCAACACTAAACAATGTAATTAAATGTATAGCTTTAGACTTCGTACTGGGAGGTGTTTCGTGTTTAAACTTCAATACAAAACCTGTTTGAATATCTTTTCTAATTTTTCTTCTTAAAACATGATTTTTAAATAGCTTATATTTTAGAAATAGAATTGCAATATTGAGCTTGGTAATGCTTTTTTATTGAAAAATCCATTCATCTATTTTTCAATGAACTTAACTGATGCGGTAGTTTTAGCTCCTTAAGTTTCCATATCAATAAATTTTTTATTTGAGTATGTTTCAGTGAAGTGTTAATTATTTCTCGTCACTTTATAGGCATAATGGGACCGAGATGGAAAGGAAAAGAGGCTAAGGCTAAAGCCTTTGCGAATCCCTTATCAAAGATAGTTTCCGATTTGAAGGACTCTTTAATTCAATCAGATTCTATTGGATTGCTATCAGATGGAAGTGTACTTCTTGAAGCAGATGTAGAGCAAAGCGACCTTCTTAACCGTGCATGTTTTGGTCGGCCCATTGTCAATTCAGAAAAGGACACACAGTGGTTTCAGTTAAGTTTGGAAGAAGCGGTTTTTATGTGTTACGAGTTAAGATGCATCAAAATTGTGGGTGACGGTGTTGTGAAGAACGATGAAGAGTTGTGGCATTACATGACAACAAAGAAAGAGAACTTTCCTAATCTCATCAAAGCATATTCTCACCTGAGATTAAAGAATTGGGTGGTGAGGTCGGGGTCTCAATATGGTGTGGACTACGTTGCCTATCGCCACCATCCAGCTCTAGTTCATTCTGACTATGCTGTGCTGGTGTTGTCATTGGAAGATAACAGCGCAGATGGTCGGCTGAGGGTTTGGTCTGATTTTCACTGCACCCTTCGGCTTTGTGGCAGTGTTGCGAAAACATTATTAGTTCTATATATCGATAACAGAGGGGATATGGCAGTATCACCGTCATGTTTGGAAAAGTTTAGGGTGGAAGAACGAACAATCACTAGATGGATTCCAGAGCATTGCCGTGAGAATCAAGGGAAAGTTGGAACAGGAAGCAAGTGATCAAGGACCTCTTATGTTATCAATAATATAGTGTAGTTTTGTTTGATGTCCTCTGTATCATGCATATTGCATGGAATATAATTTTTTTTATGGCTCAAATTTTTATTTGTTTTTCTATCCATGTTACCTTGCTTCTTTCTTAAATTAATGATAACTTGGAGTAATCGCTGAACCATTTTTTCCACCCAAACAATAAATCAGAGTGTTGTACTTCTAACACTACTAGAAAATAACTCAAGGGACATCCAAAAAAGATTGACAAATGAAGAATTTATTTATAAATTATAGTAAGATAGTATAAGGACATTCAACCAATTAGTCTTTGTTGGACTTAGTTTTGACATTATAAAATACTCTCTTTAATTTAAAATAATTGATGTTTGACTTTTTTTGAAATTAAACTTTCACCGTCAATAACTAAGTATTACTTATTTTAAAGTATTTGAAATTTATAAGTATTGTTTTAGGCTAAAGTTCGTGTGTTCTTTTATCATATTGTTTAAGATTTAATGTGTTTTTTTCACCATCTTTCCTATTTTATCCTTAATAAAGTTATATACTTTTATCAAATTTATTGATCGTCCAATACAAAATTTGTGAGTTTAGAAGCCTAATCAATGACAACTCCAACACTCCATATATCACTTGAACAAGATTTCACAACGTAAGACATTAGTTTTGAGCTCACTTCTTTACATTAACTTTCACAAAATAAGGGTAGAATTTTAATGTTTTTCACCATGTTTCTTATTTTATCCTTAATAAAGTAATGGATTTTTTTTAAATTTATTGATACTCCAACATAAAAATTGTGAGTTTTAAAGCATAATCAATGACAAAGTCCAATACTCCACATACCATTTGAACAAAGAGTTCATATTTCGTCGAGACATCTTGCCCCAATGGCAAAGCGTGCTGACACCTCTAGCGGAGGTCTCGGGTTCAAGCCCTCTTGCTAGCAAGGAAATTGGTTAGAGAGATGATTTCTCTCACTAGTTTGACTCTAGTCAAGCACTGATGGTTATCGGCCCATGTCTCCATAATGGAGGTCATGGGTTCGACACCTGGCGAGGGTCTAAATAATTACAGATGCTTCTGTTTCGTTGTAACGTAGATTTTCCTTTCCCCATTAGTGTATATTTACTTTCAGTATGTTATCCTTTGACGAAAAAAGAAAAGAAAAAAAGTAGAGGTAACTAATGGTGAGGGCCCAACGGATAGTGAAGTTGTGGAAGTTGGGAGAACTGAAGAGACAGTCAAGCAAATGATAGAGAAATGCAACAAACTGGATTCCCCAATTCCGACATTCGGACACTGTCCTATATGATATGAGTATATTCCTTAGTTGCAAGCTGTCAGTTGTCAATACTCACGTGGAGATGCTTGTGAATATTTGTCCGGAGGATATTTAACAGAGAGATGTTGTTTTCTTCCGGATCAGTTGCAATAGAATCAATTCCAATAGATCCTCGATCAGTTCTAAAAGGGGTGATTAGTGATTACCATCCGTTTAACCAAAAAATCATTTTTTATCAATAAACATGAATGATCGAATGATAAACTAATAAAACGTTTTTTTACTTCCTAAATTGAACACCACTCGTTGCCCGTTGAAGAAACCTACCTTAGGCACCAATTTTTGATTTTTTATCATCACTAAAGTTGATATTTTTGTGACTTGTGAGGGATGATTTGTGCTCGTATATTTGGACCATTAATAAATGATATAAATAATAATTATTTCAAATATTTATTATAAAATTAACAATATAGATAATTATTTTTAACATATACTGTTAAATACACTAATATATTTGGTAATTTATTAACATACCAAATAATTGTCGAGCGCCCCAAGTAATTCAAGCGAACACAACCTTAAACTCATACCTTATTCGAATCGTTTGCTCGAGCGAGTAACATGTTACTCGACTCGTTACTAGTAGTAAGAGAGTGATGGCCATGAGGTGGGGGTAAGGGGCAAAGGGGCAAAGGGCAATTGTGGTAGAGGCGAGGGTGGTGATATGGGAAAGAATGAGGAAAAAGGCACGAGATTTCAATTAAAGAGGTACTTTAGTCTTTTCACAGGACGGCGGTAGCTTAGTAAACAAAATTTTGAGGATGGTACAATTGAATTTTGGTTAAAGAGTCAAGATTTTTATCACTCCAATCATTCCCCTATTTAACTTCCATTTTTTTGTGTTTCATTAGAACCTATCTCTTTCATTCCCTACTTCCATAAAATTCATCTGGCAAAATGGAGAATGGTCATCAACTAGCTAACTTACCTGTAGAACATGGAGTTGTTCTTGCAATCGTTTTAGGCACTCTATTTTTACTTTGGTTCATTAAACAGTATGCTAATAATGGCAATGTTTACAGCAAAAGATATTCTGGCCTCCCATCTATACCAGGTACATATCATTATATCAATAGAGGAAGTAACTCAATATCATATAACATCAATATAAATATTTCTCAATTTCAATTACCTTATGTAATTGATTATAAATTACTAATGAATCGCGCTAGTTGAACACCTCGTTCAAGTGTTCCGTCCAAAAAAATGAACCTTTAGTCGTGCTTGACTCATTAACTTATAGAACGAAAGTGATGGTGGGTCGATCATGATTTTTTATCTGCAGCGATTCCAGGGCTTCCGGTGATAGGGAACTTACTTGAACTGAAAGAGAAAAAACCTCACAAGACTTTCACGAAATGGGCAGAGACTTACGGACCTATTTATTCGATTAGAACAGGGGCCAACACTGTTGTTGTTCTCAATTCTGCACAAGTTGCCAAAGAGGTACATTCTCATCCCCTATCTCTACTCCTATCATCGTCAGTTGATTTTAGTATGGAATCTCAATATCTCATGAACATACATTAACTTATCTTTTTATTCCGTTTCTCCAAGGCTATGGTTGCCAGATACTCTTCCATCTCGACAAGGAAGTTATCGAAAGCTTTGGAGATCCTCACTTGCAATAAAAATGTTATTGCCATGAGTGATTATAATGACTTCCACAAGACAGCTAAACGACACTTGATCACGAGTAACTTAGGACCAAATGCTCAGGTTGGTGTTCTATGTATTATAAAACCCTTCGCACACCAGGAAATAAATTCATATGGTGGTGAAATTTAATTCAAATTTCACTAAACTCTATGGTGATTAGTAACAGTGCCAAACTTGATATTCTTTCAGAAACGGCATAGGATCCACCGGGACGTGTTGATTGATAGACTCATCAAACAACTGCATGGCCTTATTGCAAAGAATCCATCTCAACTTATAAATTTCAGGGAAATATTCGTCCCTGAAATTTTTAGGCTTTCACTTAAACAAGTAAGTCAATTGCATTTGTTTTAATTACTCTCACCATCCCGAAAAAAGGAATATCAAATTTGGTATATATGCAGGCTTTGGGTAGAGATGTGAGCTCCATCTATGTGGAGGAACTTGGGTCAACCTTCTCACGGGATGAACTAGTTAAAATCTTAGTGTTTGATGTATTGGAGGGCGCAATTGAAGTCGATTGGAGAGATTTTTTCCCATATCTGCAGTGGATTCCTAATAAAACTTTCGAAAAGAAAATCCATCAATTATGCATTAAGAGAGCGGCTGTGATGAAGGCCCTCATACAGGACGAAAAGAAGCGCTTTGATTCTGGAGAGGTAATTGTCGATTTGATCATACAAGGATATAGTCGTGAATTGGAAACATTTTATAACAATGTTGTATGTTTTTTTTTTATTTTCTTGTATATGTCTTTCAACTCGGCCAATAAATAGATTGAACCATTAATTAATAACATGAGATTTCGTCACAGGAAATAAATTGTTTTTTGGACTTCCTACTATCAGAGGGAAAGACAATGTCAGAAATGCAAATATTGATGCTTGTTTGGGAGGAAATTATTGAAGGGACAGACACAACCATGGTTGTTGTAGAATGGGCTATGTTTGAACTTGCAAAAGATTCAGCACGCCAGGTTGATTTATTATTAGGAGATTCGGTGTATGTTAATATGTTATACAATATATATGTACTTATAGGTTGATCCGTCATGATTAAATTTTTATGGTTATCGAAAATACAATTTTTATGGTTATACAGTAAGTTTATTTGACCATTGATACAGGAGATATTGTATAGAGAAATAGTCGATGTTTGTGGGACTGAGGTTATCACAGAGGAGAAGTTATGTAAACTTCCTTACTTATCAGCTGTTTTCCATGAAGCTTTGAGGAAACATAGCCCAGTTCCAATAATTCCATTGAGACATGTGGACGAAGATACACAGTTAGGTGGATTTCATGTTCCAGCAGGAACCGAGGTTAGTATTTGCGAGTTGTTTGAGGGCTTAATTAAACGGTGAAACCTATTTCGCGGTTCCAGTATCCACGACTCATGTGGTGAGATTGTTTAATAGTGCGTTCAGTATTATTGCCGTGGAAAAATGTTTTGCTGGTTCTCAAAATTAATGTGGTAATACAAAATTTCAGGATTAATTCTCATAAGTCTAACAATTTGATGTTATTGCATAGATTGCTATAAATATATACGGATGCAACATGGACAAAAATGTGTGGGAGAAGCCTGAGGAGTGGTTGCCAGAAAGGTTTCTAGAACGCGAGTTCGAGTCCATGGATTTGCACAAGACGATGGCATTTGGAGGTGGCAAGAGGGTGTGTGCTGGTGCTCTTCAAGCCATGACGATTTCTTGCATCGCGATTGGGAGGTTAGTACAAGAGTTCGAGTGGAAACTGAAAGATGGAGAAGAAGACAAGGTTGACACTTTGGGGCTTACTACTCATAAGCTTCATCCTATGCAAGCAATCTTGAAGAGAAGGAATTGAAAAGAATGGTCTTTTCGAGCCCCATCACTATCTTCAATTGCCTTAAATTAATTAAGTTGGAGGTGCTCCGAATAATCGACAATAGTATAATTGGTAATTATTAATAATCATTATTGGGACGATCCACTTTATAATGTATGCACTTCCAAATATATTTTCGAGCTAAACTAATATAGTATTAAAAAAGAACATTAGTATATGGATTACATTGATAATTTATCTCTACTAAAAAAGTTAGACAATACTTTTTAAAAGTAGACAATACTTGTTTTTAAGTAATGTTATTCTTTTTTTTTATTATTTTTTTTATTTTTTATTTTTTATTTTTTTATTTTTTATTTTTTATTATTATTTTTTTTTTATTTTTTTTTTTTTTTTCTTTTTTTTTTATTTTATTTTCTTTTTTTTTTTTTTTTTTTTTTTTTTTTTTTTTTTTAAGTAATGTTATTCTTATTGACATAACATTGAATGAAAATATCATTTTAGAATAAACATTGATAATTTATCTCTACTAATAAACTGGTTAAAATTTATCAATTTCAATAATTAAAATAAAATAAAATTATTTCTCTTATGATATAAGGTGGCCAGGTGGTAGTAGGGTCGGATCCAGAAAAAAAATTTTGGGTTGTGCCAATCTCTTATAATCTATTGCGGATCTAGGATTGAAATGTAAAATCGTTCCTTAATGATAAAAAATAAACAAAAATAGTTACAGACAAAAGTATAAAAATAACGGCAAACGGCTGGGATGATCACTTGGGCATGGAACCAGTTGACCATCTACATTCTCAAATCAATAACAAAAACAAAATAGATGAATCTGGAGAATTATTTTGGGACTTAAAATGAATGAAGATGGTGGAGGTCGAGAGTTATGGTGGTCGTGGTGTTCGATCTTGATGTGGGATGACAGGTGGGGGTATGCGATGGAAGAGAGAAATGGATTAAGGTGGTTATCGTCTTGAAGGTGGTGTGTATAATAGATAAGGTTCTTGCAAGTTATGGTTGGCCCTCAATCCAGGATGAACTCCAGAATGAAATAGATGCTCATGTTGCGTTCCAAAACCAACTCACTCGTGCCATGCAGCTCTCCTTTGACCTTAACCAACCAACCCATGAAAACGCCAATACTCCCCATTTTGATGTTAGACAAGAGCGATACTTTGAAGAATGGGCTGGGATCCAAACAATTCTCCAACAAAGATGTGAACACTCAAGCCATTCATGGAACTCAGACTGGGAGAATCTTCTTAATCAGGCCGGATTCAATAGTGATAATGACTCTGTCAACCAAGATCATTTCTATGATACCCTAGACTCAAATGGATTTTCTAGTCAATCATCTTCAAGTCTCTACCTTATAGAACTTCCCCAGGATGAAAACAGTGAAAGCACCAATTGGGTCACTGCCTCTACTAATTTTCTTCCAAGTTTTTTTGCAGGTTTTGTTGTTTGTAAGTCCCATTTGGCTTTCGCCATTTATGGAATTGTAGCCACCTCTCCGGACCATTGGAAAAGCGTCCTCAACTTTAAGATCAATCAATTTAAGAGCTCTATTCAAAGCCTTGAAGATCAGGACAGTGTATATGATATTTGCTTTGGACCTTGGAATAGCCTTGATGATATCCCCACTGCCATCTGTCATCTTTTCAGTGATCTTGACATTTCTGGTGCCTTTGTGGATGTTCCTCAATGGATTTTAGACCTTGACGAATCTCTCACGATGATGCTATGCAAAATTAATGTCTTTCAAACCACTCTTAGCCGAGCACATTGGGCTCTCGACTATGCATTCCCTGAAGGAATTGGCCTCAAAGTTCTGGAAGTTCTTTTCCAAGATCTACCTTTAATTGACATCAAAAAGATTGATTTTTGGGCTGAAGAAATTGCAATGGCACAACTCAACGGAGCTAGAGCTGGGGAAAAACGTAAAAGATCCAATATCTGGATGTTTTATGAACATGACTCTCCTTATGCCTCTCCTAAAAAAAGGCGACACAGACCTCCTTTACCCGATGAAGCAGGACCAGTGAACTGGCAAGGCAACAGCCCACAAGACAATTCATTTTCCTCTCCTGATGATGACATGATGATTGACCAGACCCAAAATTTGCTAGCAATTGAAGCAAGGCTTGTAGATGGCAATGATAACTTGATGGAGGATCAGGAAAACAATGAGGACTTTGCCCCTGGTGAAGGTACGCAATCCATCCAACCTTTCTCAAAAATAAAAACATGCTCTTCTAATGTGCTTAATTTTATGTCAAATTTCCTTTTCAAACCTCGTAGGATTTTGGTGGTTGTTCCAAAACAACCCCAAATATCATTATGAAAATATTATCGTGGAACTGTAGGGGGTTAGGTCAACCTTCTACAGTTCATCTTTTAACGACGTTGATAAAACGTCATCATCCTGACATTTGCTTTCTGTCTGAAACTCTTTGCTCGGTAGATAAAGCTAATAAAATTCTTACTAAACTTAAATACCCTATTCATTTTGGTGTCGACGCTCTGGGACATAGTGGTGGCCTATGGGTTGGAATTTCTTCAAATATTAAAATTAATCCTATTTTTCTGGACAAACATATTCTTCTTTTTAACATTAACTCGGAGATAAAACATAATTGGATCCTAGGTTGTATTTATGGAAATCCTAACACATCCCTTAGGGAGCAAACTTGGCACCAGATTAAAAACATTCTAGACCCCTACTCCAATCATGCTATCCTATTATGTGGTGACTTTAATCAATATATTTATTCACATGAAAAATATCCCCCATCGAATAAAAATATAAGAGGTTCTCAATTCCTCTTAAATTTTATAAATGATATAGGTCTTGAAGACCTTCCCTCTCTGGGATGTAAGTTCTCATGGTCTGGTAAAAGAAACGGTAAAATTATATTCGAAAAACTTGATCGTGCAATGCAAAATTTAGATTGGTCTACTAACTTCCCCCAAGCCACATGTAAAACCCTCCCCATCCAACGCTCTGACCATGGCCCCCTAATTATAAATACTAAAATCAACTCTAATAATCAACCTAGACCCTTTAAACTTGAAACATTTATCCTTAACCACCCGGACTTTCAGACTATTCTACTTAATAATTGGAGCCCTCTCTCTAATAATAATTTAAGTTCCTTTAATTTTACTTTAGTTCATCAACTCAAAAAATTAAAAACAGAAATAAAAAATTGGAATACTAATAGAATAGGTAATATTTTTCAAAGCATCAAAGATATACAACTTTCTCTCGAACAATCCCAAAACAAATGCTACTCTAACAAAAATAATTCTTTAATCCAATCTCTTAGAACCCAATTAGATGCTCTTCTCAATTATGAATCTAACTACTGGAAACAAAGAGCCAAAATACATTCCGTTTTTGATGGAGACTGTAACACTAAATTCTTTTATTCCCATGTAAAACATAAAAATAAAATCAATACCATACTTGAAATAAAAAATGAAGACAACGATCTAATCGCTAACGAAAAAGATATCATGGAACACTGTAAAACCTACTTTAACAATTTTTTTAATCCTTCTTTTCCTCCTAACAATGATCCTATATCTGTAAACGAGATTCAATCTTGTCTTAATGATGAACATATCAAAATCTTAAACTCTCCTTTTACAATAAAAGAAATTGAAGTTGCCCTTTTCCAAATGCCTAAGCTCAAATCCCCAGGACCTGACGGTTTTCCAGCTGAATTTTTTCAAAATAATTGGTCTATTCTAAAAGAAAGTATCTCTCAAGCAATCCTGGAATTCCTTAATACTGGTCACATCCTTAAAGAAGTTAACAAAACATACATCACTCTTATTCCCAAAATCGACCAACCTGAATACCTTAAAGATTATAGACCCATTAGTTTATGCAACGCCTATTATAAAATTATCTCTAAAGTCCTTGTCAATAGACTTAAACCTATCATGACCTCCCTTGTTTCCCCCTATCAAAACGGTTTCATCCATGGAAGGGGCTCTCAAGACAACATACTAATGGCCCAAGAACTCACCCATACTATTCGTAGCTCTAAAAGTAAAAAAAATGGACTTGCTGCCATAAAGATTGACATGAGCAAAGCATTTGATCGTGTCAACTGGAACTATTTACTCCTTGTTCTAAAAAAAATGAAATTCCCTCAACACTGGATCAACCTCATTAAAGAATGCATAACAACTGTTCAATATTCCATTTTAGTTAACGGTCATCCGACAGAACCTTTTAAACCATCTTGTGGTCTCCGTCAGGGAGATCCTCTATCACCCCTCCTCTTCGCCCTCTGTACAGAACCTCTTTCAGCCTCTCTCCTTAACAAACAACGTCTCAACATCATCAATGGAATCTCCATTACACGAAACGGACCCTCCCTCACACATCTCCTCTTTGCAGATGATAGCTATTTCTTTATTAAACTAAATTCAACAAGTATAAAAAATTTCAGTAACACCATTAAGATTTTTTGCCAAGAGTCTGGTCAAGTTATAAATCATCAAAAATCCATCATAACATTTAGTCCCTTTACCCACAAAGATAAAAAAGATGAATTTCTTCGACACCTTGATATCAAAGAGAGTTCCTCTTTTGGAAACTATCTCGGCATTAACCTAGACATCAACTCGGATAGAAACAAGATTTTTACCGATATAATTGATAAAATTAAAAGAAAAATCTACAACTGGAAATCCAAACTCACTAACTTCGCAGGTAAAGTCACTCTTATTAATAGTGTTCTTCACTCAATCTTGGTTTACCCAATGGGGATTTATAAATTCCCGTTAAAAATAATCAATAACATAGACAAACTTCTTGCCAACTTCTTATGGGGTGGCCATCATAATAAAAATATACATTGGGTTAATTGGGAATTCCTGTGTCGAGATAAAAAAGAAGGAGGTCTGAACTTTAAACACCTTCATCTCTTCAATATAGCCCTTCTTGCTCGAAATGGGTGGCGATTAATAAACAATCAAAATTCTCCCCTTAATGATCTATTCAAATCTAAATATTACCCAAATACTAATGTCCTTAATGCCTCCATAAAAAATAATGCCTCTTACACTTGGAAAAGTCTCCATCTGGGCATCAAAAATCTTAGTAATAGTATGGTTTATGAAGTAGGCAATGGAAATAGTATTAATATTTGGGATGATCACTGGATCCCGGGGCTTTATCCTGACACCCTCGCTAATCACCTCAAAACCAACTATAACGTTACTCCCACACCCTCTCCTACGCTTGTTTCAGATCTTACTAATAGCAACTATAGCTGGAATTATAATCTGATTAACAACAACTTTCCAACTGACATCCGTAATAAAATACTATCAATAAAAATTACTAATAAACCTGACAAAAAACACCTTTTCAAAGAAAATTTCTCTACTAATAAGCTTTATACTGATATAAAAAATAAATATACTTATCAACATGACAAACCTAAAAACTGTGACTCTATTAATCACAAAACTTGGACGAACCTCTGGAAGCTAAAAATACCCCAAAAAATCAAATACTTTCTTTGGCGCATTCTCCTTAATAGGCTCCCTACTCTAGATCTTATTAAAAACAAAACTAGGAAAAATGTCAATACTAAGTGTTACCTTTGTAACAACAATGAAGAAACTACTAATCATCTATTCCACTCTTGTCCCTTTGCTCAGACACTTTGGGTTAAGACCAATAAAAAGAAAATTTGCTTTAAAAACGATATTTTTAAAACCATCATACATATAATTCAAAACAATGACCACAATGATAAAAATCAGCACATTATAAACTATGAGCTTCTTTATTTTTGTTGTATTGTTTGGACGATTTGGCTTACTAGAAACCAAGTCATCTTCAATGAAAAACCCCCCTCCATCAAGGAATCAATTGCCATCCACAACACTACTATGGATTCTTGGACAAAAGCAGCATTGGCTCAAAAAACAAAAAGGAATATCAACAATATCAGTAATAACAAGAAGACCATCTCACCCCCCTTTGGAATCTGTCACTCTATATCTACGAGTGATTGCCAAAGAAGTTGCAAAAAAAGAGATGCTAGGATCTGCCTGGGAATCTCTAATGAAGCTAATCCCTCATGGGTAGTTTCAATGTATATCAAAGGAAAGAGAGAAATGTTTTATGGACGCCAAGTCCTGAATCATGAATCGGACAAGTCATCTCTTGACCTGTCATCCTTTGGAGCAATTATTTTCACTATTTTCTTCCTTTTGGAAAATAGTAGTTATCACAATATTTTCATTGTTACTGATATTTTCACTTCTCAGATCTGGACTAGACACTTTAAAGACATAAGCAACAGTGAAGCATGGTCAGAACTGAAGAGCAAAGGAATGCTTGCTACTTGTGGCGTTTTGTGGTTTCCTACTAGTATTGGTTGTTTTGACAATTTATTAGATGTCTCTATCTGTTGTTTTAATTCGCTTCAATCGTTTTGTATTAATAGAGCTTCCAAAGCTCAAACTCATGTTTCTTGATTTGAATGAATGCATTAATTATCAAAAAAAAATAGATAAGGTTCTTCAAGAATTTAAATGTGGTTTGTTTAAATGGGATTAAACTATTTTTCAAAAAATTAAAACATAAAATTACTAAATTATCCCTAGTTAACTATAAAGTGATGGGCATGTGATGTAACTAGTAGGCCTGTAATCGAGCCGAATAAAGCCGAATTATTAGAGATTTGTATTTGATTTGATCAATCATTAAAGTGAGGTTTGATTTGGCTTGATTTGGTCAAATATCAATTATAGTAGTTTGGCTTGAGGTTTGAGGGAAATTTTTAAGTATATATTTGATCATATTTGGCTTGACTCAAGCAAACCGTTTGAAAAGGTTTGATTTGAAAATACATATACAACCTGATCTTTTGAACATGAAATCTAGAAGTGAAGGGAGAAGAGAATGAGGGCTAGGGTTTAGGGTTTAGATTTTGGAAGGGAGGGTTATATATGAACATATAAGTGAACCTAAATAAAAGTGGACCTAAGTGGATTAGTGGACTGATATGTAGATTATGGACTGATAGAAGTTAGATCATTACTCATTATTTATATATATAATATAAATGGGGAGGGGGACAATCGAGCCAAACCTTTTCAAACGGTTTGGCTTGATTTGACAAATACCTAATTTTATCGTTTGGCTTTATATTTGAACCCCGGACCACACTTCAAGCCAAGCCTTTTCGAGCCAAATATGCCAAGCCTTTTCGAATCCACACGTTTGCTGACAGGCCTAGTAACTAGTTCATAATTTCCTTATTAGTGAAGAATGTGCTAAATGAGAACAATTTAAGAAGTTATGTGATCAACTTGGACATTTCAAAAGTTAGGTGATTAGCTGGTGCCATGCTACAAAGTTAAGTGACTATCCTAGTCGTTTGCTGTAAGAATAATAGATAATCAAAATGGTGCACATCATCAAATCGTAGCATTCTAAAATGATGTAAATTCAAAGGAAAATGGGGCAAAATTAATTTATACCCCTATTTAATTAGTATGAGTGCCCTAAAAGGAAAAAAATAAGTTTATATACTAATTGATATATTAATGGTTTTAGTTGTTGAGGAAACGATATATATTTCCTAAAATATAACAAAAGCAAAAAAAGCTTACCAAATGGTATAATTTTACACTTCTAACCATTAATGAACTAATAATTAGTAAAAGAATTAATAATAAATCCTAACTTCCCACAATAAATTAACCCACATTAGAGTAGCTTGCAACATATATAAACTAGAACAAAAACCCAACGAGTGGTCCTCTCCTAAAACATTTGATAACCCGTCCCGATTAAAGTCTAACCAGTCCAATGGATTGCTTAGCGGGGGATGGGGAGTGGGGGATGGGGGCGGAACCACATGGTGTAGTCGCACTCGCGAAGAAGTAGAGAGGTTGGATAACTCGGTTGGAGGGGGATGCTAGCCTTCTACCTTGGTGGTGCAAGCCTGAATGGCCGGATGGCGTGGGGTGGGCAATGGAGGTGTCAGAGGGGGAGAATCTCGTTTGGAAGCAGAGAAGAAGAAAATCGCGCCCTATATAGTTGTTGGGGTTTCAACTTTCATGCTTGTTTTGATGTGTCGTGCAAAAGCTAAAAAAAAGTAAACAAGGGGGTTTCGAACACTGGTGGATATTGGAAATGGCCAAGATCTCTATCATCACAGCTACATTTTTAAAGTTTGATTCGAGTGGTCCCATGCACAGTTTGATCACCCATAAAACCCCCTGGGTGAGAGCTGATGTAATAATTATATTCCCAATGATTGCACGGGACCACCTGTGGATCCGCCTCTAAGTGGGAGCGGAAGTAATAATTATACTCCCAACAAATCATTTAATTCCTCTACCAAATAATACACATACTTATCATTTCCTACTCAGATAGTTTTGCATCTATCAAATCAGCCAGGTTACTCCCCTCCCTCCGCCAACCAAACATAAAAATCCCCAAACTCTGATTTTATTTTCTTCTTACAAAACAAGAATAATTTAATTTGTTATTACATGATGATGGGAAAGTTAAGGAATGTGGTAGATGGTTTAATGCCAATATTGATGATGATACTTGGTCAAATAATTTCAGCTGGAATGGTGATTATGTATAAGTTGGCTTCGGAGTATGATATGTCCATGAAAGTCCTCACTGCTTATCGCTACTCGATAGCCTCACTCACTCTTATTCCTCTTGCTTTCTTCTTCGAAAGGTGATCATTAATTAATTCGCATCAAGTTCTGCATGATATGACCTGCTCATTTAATTAGGATCGAGCTTATCTTTGTGCAAAATTTAATGAGATAGTTTTATACTCGACTTGATATATAGTCGAATTAAGGTTATTTTTATTTTTATTCGGGTTCCATTCATGTAGTTCTCATCCGTATTGGTTATATGTTTGTTTTTGTATGGAATTGAAGGGGAGGATAACTCGATTCCTAGGGAGTATAATTTTTGAGAAAATTTAATTTGCATACAGTTTCTTCCAATTCCATCTCAATTTCAATTTCATTCCAATTTCGTTTATAAGATCTTCTTGACCATATATTCTTATTTTGAGGATATGGCTTATTATTAAACGATAAAAAATTAAAATGGAGGTTATTAGATTAATATTATTTGCTTAAATTGACATAGACGAAATGTGAGTGCAATCAGGAATCAATTATATTAAAATTAAAGTTACTACATTATATTCATTCGTTTCCTTAATTTATATATACTTGAAAATATTATTGAAATGATTTGATAATATATTTATTGTGCAGGGAAAGTCGAGAAAAGTTAACATGGATGGTTGTCTTGCAAGCATTTTCAAGTGCCTTCTTTTTGTAAGTGGAATAAATTGATGAATATGTAGGGATTTACATTATTTTCTCCATTTGTGTAATTATTGAAAGACATACTACCTATATCTTTTTAAAATTAATTAAAACCTCAAAGGAGAGTAGTTAATTTATTGTAAATGTGCTGTCAAGGTTGGATGCCTAGGCCCCAAATTAAAAGCTCAAAGTAAGCTAAGTAAAAGTGGTGGATTCATATGAGAATTATATTCAAAATAAATACTATTATTTCAAAATACAAAGTTTTCTAATTAGTTTAAGTGATAATCGATTATTTTGTGTCTGTTATTATTAGTAAAATTTTAAGAGGAATTTAAGTATTTATAGTATGTTTTTGGTTTTTTGTTCAAAAATTTCTAAAATTATTCCCCATTAAGTTAAGGTTTTAAAGTACATTGTCAATTTCCTTACAATATGACACAAATTATTAGTATAATTTATTGTGGAGCCTATTTTCTAATTTTGATTCCGGTCCAAAATATTATTTGACTATATGAGTAACATATCAATAGAAGGTGAAAATTTTGTAGAATGTCTTCGAGATTATTGAAGAAATGATTTCAATAATTGGATGATTGTTACACTTTGATTCTCGTAAGTAATAATCGATAATGTACAAATAATCTCTGTAAGTATGTATCATGATTCATGCACGCAAATAATTTTTAAATTAATACCTGCATTAGATGTTAAGATGGAAAGAAGGTTTAAATGTAGTTTAGGGAACCATGTGAGCAAATGATACAAACTTACATGGGTTGAAAATCATATTGGAATTAAAGCTTAAGTATAAATATTTTATCTCAAATTTTTATTAGAACCATAAAAATGCTCGAAAAGCAACTATAATCATTGGCATTTCACATATGCGGTGATTTAGCAATTATATGCACACATGATATACAATTATTATATACAAGTCGTTATTATTTACTTGAATTAAAGTGCAATGATCACATATTTTATAGCAAAAGTTGTTTATGATTACTCACTCTAAATGCAGGGGAACTATAGCGCAAAACATGTATGCACAGAGTATAGTGTTAACCTCCGCCACATTTGCTACAACTATGTTCAATCTGGTGCCTGCCGTCACTTTCATTATGGCCTTATTATTTAGGTAAATGCATCTATTAGTACATCAATTCATTTAGGTATCCTCTTAAAATAGATTTATTAATTTTGCACCATTTTATATGCAGTATCTATCAGATGCAATTGCTGAAATGGTCTCATTAAGACTAAGTAGGTTACTGTAGCACTTTGGTCCCCGTAAGAGTATCGATACGCAAATGGTCCATTTAAGTGTGTAACTGGTGCGGAAAAGATCCATAAATTAACGGTTCTATTAATTGTTGACGAATAAAGAAAATTCAAGTCTAGTTTGGGGTTAAAATTACTAACTTAAATAATATTTGGGGGCAAAAACATAAAATTCAATCCCCTTATTTTAAAGTGTACTACTTGGGGTAGTTTGAGTAGGGGAAAAGAGGAAGGTAGGGAAGATGACATAAAGTTTAGAACATTGTTATTTGTATCAGATATTTGTCAAAATTATTAAAATATCCCAAAAGTATGTTTTAGACTTTAACAATTAACGTAACCATTAATTTAGAGACTATTTCTGCATTGACTACACATTTACATGGACTATTTGTGGATTGATACCATTTACAAAAACCAAAATATAATACTAATCCATTTATCAAGATCATTTCAATAATTAGAACATTTTCTTAGATAACATTTTCAAGAAAACTTTACCTAACAAACTATCAATATGTATGTTTGATTTAAGTTTGTAGTAATATACTATTGTGCCTATATTATGCACTTGTATGTTTGTAAACATTAGTGTAACATTTAATATTTTAGCCATTATATTTAATCATTGTATGTGTTTCATTATAGTATAAACTAAATGTTTGTACACAGAGTTTGTATGAACTCATTCATTATTTTATAAAACGTAATTTGTTATTAAATAAATATAACGGTTTTATCTAATTTTTTTAAATTCATTTTGATTAATTTAAGTGTAAAATAATATATAATATTTGTAAAACCATATTATATAATTGAAGGTAATGTATATTTGATAATATTTACAAATGTTTATAAAAAATTAAATAATTTTATTATTAATCTCCTATTTTTTAGGAGTACATGAGGCTTCAAAAAGCTTCAAAATAAATTTCATCTCTCCCTTCCTCAATTATATATAGTATCGATACTAGTTATTTGTGTACAGTCCAATCTATGTGACTTCGTTCTACTTACAATTACTTTTTAGCAGAATTGATAGTTAAAACATACATGTTTGTAATCGATTAATTAGTCTTTTGTCTTTTGTATTTCGTGTTGAAAATATAATTGAAACATACATGTTTGTATAATTTTGTCTACAAATAAATTATGAATAATTTTCAGGATAGAAAAACTAGGGTTGAAGAGCATGGGAGGGAAAGCAAAGGTGGTGGGAACCTTGACATGCATAGGTGGAGCAATGGTTCTTACTCTTTATAAGGGTGTGGAAGTAAAATTATGGTTAACAAATATTAATCTTTTGCATAAAAACGAGCAACAAACCATTTCACACCACAAGGAACGTCACAACCAATTTTTGGGGACTATTTTGGTAATAACAAGTGTTATCAGTTCTTCTTTTAGCCTGATTATTCAGGTACCATACTTACTCTTCTTATTAATTTGATACGAGTAATTCATTCTGATTCCATCTCTATATATATTCGTGCTATTTACGTAGAATGTTCTTGATAGTAATAAAAAATTCGATGAAATTTGAGCACCACTTTTAATCATTTGAACTATATATTTAGATATAAAAAAATCACATTACTACCGCGGCAATACTCTAGATCCACCTCTCCCATCTAGAATAGATTATTGGGTATTTAAGTTTTGAATTAAAGCATTTTTGTGTATATGTACAACTTAATATATGTCGCACGTATACTCAATGCACTTTATAAGTAAGTAAAGATTTTGATTCAACGTAAATTATTGTGTTAATTATCGAAAGGTTATAAATTGTATTTATTTTGGCCATAGAATATGAAAGAAGATGTTAATAATTCTTTTGTTGGCAATATATAATGTTTGTTTATTTGTTGTACAAATATTGAATATTCAGTCAAAGATGAGCGTAAAGTTCCCATATCATTATTCATCATCGGCCTTGATATGTACTTTTGGAGCACTTCAAACAATAGTTTATGCTCTTTGCGCCGAGAGAAATTGGAGTCGCTGGAAGTTAGGTTGGGATGTCAGGCTACTAGCCTCTCTATATGGTGTAAGTTCAATTAATTTTTTTTAGTGGCTCAATAGTCTAGTGACATTCGACCTAATTTGTAAGTAATATGTTATGGTTCAAATTTTGTTGGAGACAAATTTAACTTATATTATACTCTAACTTTGTTTATAATACCATTGTAGTCATAATTAATTGCTAATTTACACACACAAAAAAAACTTTCTTCGTAAAACTCTTATCGACTTTTGTTGTTGACAATCAAATACGTTATATGTGGTCTTATGGAGTGAAACGATAAAATAGTTTTTAATAGTGTCATTAAGTTATACTTTAGTTTTTAATATTGGTACCCTCGCAATTTGGTTCCCAACTTAACTTCTTCGTCAATTTTTTAGAACGAACTGACAGATTTAGAGGTTAAACTTGAGGCAAAAAAATATTTAAGACTTAAACTTAATATTGAGGCATAATGAAACATCTAAGCTGGGATAAACCAATAATCAAATTAATTTATAACAAGTTTCATTAATTTATAATTGTACCGTTGGGGATAATTTCAGTAATTGGCTTTGGCCACGTGGGTCATTAATTTATACAATATTAATTTATTCTTTTATGAAATGTAATCATAATTCTTGTTTTAATATTTTATAGGCGGTCATTAATTCATGTTTGATATTTGGACTCTTCCTTATCGTGTTAATTTTATTACTATATATAGTTTTGTTTTTACACAAAGTTAATTGTTGTTTTGGTTCAATATAATGTTTCATTCCAGACGATTATGTTATTCTAAATTACTCCATGATATTAATAAAACATTGCAATATAATTTCTCAAAATAATAAAATATTATATATTTTTGACATTTTAAATAACTAATCTGCTACAATATAATTATGTAAAATTATTATATAACTTCATTTTATTATCTGAAACTAAATCAGCGAGTACCTCTCCCTGACATAGTCAAACAAAAGTTCTTCCAATTAGTTTGATGACACCATATTTAGTGATTGGTTCCACATATAGTAATTCTCTTCATTTTTTTAATCAATGTTTATTATTAACGTGTAAATGCAGGGAGTTGTGGCCTCAGCGTTGTTGAATTATATTTTCCTATGGTGTGTACGAATGAGAGGCCCTTTATATGTCTCTATTTTCAGTCCCTTGATGCTCATCATAGTGGCAATTGCTAGTTCATTATTTTTGAAGGAGAAATTGTTCTTAGGGAGGTACGTTTATATTTCTCCTCTTCACGTATTAGATTAAAAGTAGAATAAATTTCAAATCAACCATAGTGTCAACTTTGGAGATAAATTTGAAAGGTGGGAGACTCAAAATTTGTAGTGCTTAGTCTCATATAGTTATATTGCTGTTAATTAATCTCTAAAGTGGTATAAATATTGCAGTTTATACAATATAGTCCCCAATAGTGGCATATATATTGCACATTTGTCCTTATTTTCGAGATGTATGCTTCAACGGAAATTATTTTGGGAACCATATTGCTATACTTTTGTCACTTTCGAATTACTTTTTAACATTATAATTACTTAGGATTAAGTACAACTTTTGTTTATTATCTGAAATAATCAAATTCTACTACACCCACAAATCATGTAGTGTTCCTAAACATATTTAAACTTGGATCTTGTCAGTTCTTCTAATTTTAATTTTAAAATGAAGAAACTAATAAAAGTGAATACTAATCTCCTTGAGCAGTGTTCTTGGAGGCACCTTTATAATATGTGGGTTGTACACTGTGATATGGGGGAAAAGCAAAGAGATGAAGAGACTAAACAAGTTGAAATCATCGAAAAGCATTGAAGAAGCTGAATTAGGACAATGCAATGTTACTAATACTGATGCTGCTCAGCTTGATGAGACCAACAATTCTCTTCCTATGAATTCATTGGGAGTGGGCCCCGACATCATTTCTCCGACAGTTTCATCAAGTGAAGGTCATGAAGACAAAGGAACATCTAGTGAAATAGAAATTGTTAGAAGGGGAACTGGAAATCCATGAAAATGATTTCCACTAACTATAACTCTGACTATAGTAGTATAAATAGGTGAGTTTAAATACTTTAGATAAAACCAAATCTACTCTAAAAATTACTATATCATCTAAGGTGAGCAGTGACGGTTTGAGGCCAAGTATTAATATTGTAGCTGAAAACTGTTGAAGACAATTTCATATTTAAATAAGCAATGACTGGAGATATACAAAATCAATTTCCTCTTTTTGAATTTATTTTAATTGTTGTATGTTCATGGAGTAATTTAAACATGCATATAAATTGGTTATGTTAACATATATCTTAACATTGAAAATCGAGCGATTGTGTGCGCTACAAACGAGTTCAACTTGGAACGTCAAAAATCGCTCAAATGAACATTGCGAGCGATTTTGATATCTACCTAGCCATCGCACAATATCAATTGGTTGTCATCGTCATCACCAAGCTTGATGTTTATGGAGAAAAGTTGACTGTCTCCTTTGACCTTTAACAGGCAATTTATGAACAATTGAATATTACACCGGTTCTCGAATGCCTTTGGAATTATCTCTGATCGTAAGAGTCATATGCTTAGAAGTGTAATAACTTAATAAGTGTAGAGCATAAAGTACTTTACAATGAAATCACCATTTCTTCGTCCATGCGGTCCAAAATGATCTTGAAAAAGTCTTGACAACCACTTGTATCTACCGTGAAGATCGTCATGTAATTCAAAATACTCAAATTGTTTGCTAATTATGTTTATGCTTATAATTTAGTTGTGAGAATTCCTTGAATCATCCCCTATTCATAAAGCCATGAATAATGATGAAGGTTTCTCAATTTGACATGAAAGAATTTTTTGGGTCTAATTTAGATTTTTTGGGTCTTACCCTTATTAAAAAAATTTTGGGTCTAATTTAGATTTCAATTTGACATGAAAGAATGTTCAAGGGTAATTCAGAGGGCTATAAGAAATTTAGCCAAAATTTATGCTGTAAAAGAAAGCATTAATTTGTGTCAATTAATGCATTAAATTGTTAGTTTTAACAATAATATCAATTTAAAATTTAATAATTACTTATAAAAGGAATATTTGTTATTGACATAAAAATGAATGAAAATATCATTTTAGAATAAACATTGATAATTTATCTCTACTAATAGATCAGTTAAAATTTATTAATTTTAATAATTATAAAATGAAAATAAATAATTTTTTTAATGATAGAAGGTGGGAGCGAGGGTCCCTCCGTCCCTAAATGATTGGTTCATTTTGACTTTAATGATCAACAAAAAACGATTTCAAACATAAATATCTCCTATTTTACATATAAAAAAATTATAACAAGTTGATATTTCAAAAATATATATGGAGACGAATTTAACAAGATCCCATATGACTACATTATTTTCTAACGAAAATGATTGATCAAATTTTTAAAGTTTAATCATATAAAATCAAAATGTACCAATCATTAATTATTTAGAGACATAGGGAGTATTATTTACCAACATATCATTAAATTATTCCTGTGATCAATTCCAAACTCCATACTTATCATCTCCTACTCAGTTAAATAAATGATTTGTTACACATGTCGTCAAAGCTCAATAAATACTTCTTTAAAACAAACGATGAAGTTGTATAGCATCTATCAAACCAGCCAAGTTATTACTACCCACACCCACCAACCCCCCTCCCTCCTCTAACCAAACATAAAAATCACCAAACTCTGAATTTTTTTTCTTACAAAACAAGAATTATTTATTATTACATGATGATGGGAAAGTTAAGGAATGTGGTAGATGGTTTAATGCCAATATTGATGATGATACTTAGTCAAATGATTTCAGCTGGAATGGTGATTATGTATAAGTTAGCTTCGGAGTATGATATGTCCATGAAAGTCCTCACTGCTTATCGCTACTCGATAGCCTCACTCACTCTCATTCCCCTCGCTTTCTTCTTCGAAAGGTGATCATAAATTAATTCGATATGCCCTGCTCGTTTAATTAGGACCTAGCTTCGCTTTGTATAAAATTATACGTGATAGTTTTATGCTCGAGTTGATAGTGTCGAATTAAGGTTTCTTTAATTCGGGCTCCATTCATGATTCATGTAGTTCTCATCTGCATTGGTAATGTGCTTGTTTTTGTGTGGAATTGAAATGTAGGATAACTCGATCTCTACAGAGTATAATTTTTGAGATGTTTAATTTGTATGCAGAGTTTCCTCCAATTCCATTTAAATTCAATTTTATTCCAATTTCGTTTATAAAATCTTCTTGACCATATATTCTTATTTTTAGGATTAAAACATGCCTTTTTACATTAGTCTAATAGTTATATGGTCATACATATTGCTTATTAAACAATAAAAAATTTAAATGGAAATTAGATTATTTGCTTAAATTGACATAGATGAAATTTGAGTGCAATCCGGAATGAATTATATTAGCTCGTTTATGTATACTTGAAAATAATATATTTATTGTGCAGGGAAAGTCGAGCAAAGTTAACATGGATGGTTGTCTTGCAAGCATTTGCTAGTGCCTTCTTTGCGTAAGTGGAATAAATTGATGAATATGTAGGGATTTAAATTATTTTCTCCATTTTTATATTTATTGAAAACCATACTACTTAAATATTTTTAAAATCAATTAAAAGCTCAAAGGAGAGTGGTTAATTTATTGTAAATGTGCTGTCAAGGCTGGATGCCGAGGCCCCAAATTATAAGCCCAAAGCTAAGGAAAAGTGGTTGATTTATATGAGAACTATATTCAAAATAAACTTCTATTATTTCAAATACAAAATTTTCTAATTAGTTCAAGTGATAATTCTATTTACCGAAATTTAAAATAATACTATATTATTAGTATTAAATATGATATTATATATATTATTTCAACAACTGTTCTCTCTTATGCTAAAATTATTTAATTGGAATAATTGCACATTCAATATTAATTAACTTTCTCATTATGTGTATGTATACTTTTTTTTATTTTGTTATGTTTACTTTATTAATTACTCTTATTTTAGTTTGTTATCGTTTAATGACCTAAATAAAATTTAGTTTTAGTTATTTCAATGACTTAATATTATATTTCTTATTTTATTTTAGTGATTTTTGTTTAATTAAATTTTTTTTTTGTTTTGTTTACTTTGGTTAATAGAACTTGTTGAGTTGTTAAGGGCAACAACTCATTGAAACATCAAATTATACTTAATACATTCTTTCATTAAATGTTAGTAGTTAATAATTCAAAATATATAAATCATCCGATAATTTATACTGCAATTCCACTTTAAAATATGTTTCATAAGATATATATTTTTTTTTTCCAAACGATAGAAGTTTCATAAGATATTCGGAGACCACTTTATAAAAAATTCTTCGATCCGCCTCCGCCTTGAATAATTATTTGAAACATACATAAATTTTTATATTCATTCGTCCCTGCCATGAGTAATTATTTGAAACGTATATATATAAACTCTAAATGCAGGGGAACAATAGCGCAAAACATGTATGCACAGAGTTTAGTGCTAACTTCCGCCACATTTGCTACCGCTATGTTCAATCTGGTGCCTGCCGTCACTTTCATTATGGCCTTATTATTTAGGTAAATACATCTATTATTAGTAAATCATTCATTTAAGTCTCCTCTTAATATAGATTTAATAATTTTGTAGCATTTTAAGCACTACCTGTCACAACGTATCCAAGTGAACATATTTGTAGGTAATTTTTGAGAAAATTGTCGAAATAGTTCTCGATAGTGGGATCAGATTACAATTTCTTTCTCAATAGTTACACGATTGTAAATTAGTCTCAGAAAGTGATAAAAACATCATACTTTCATGTTAAGTCTTAAGATTTTCTGGGGTTCCACTCTAAAACCAATTGACAATAGAGGGCTAGTCCAAGATCTTATATATTAACCCGGAGGACATCGACTTTCGATGTGGGATGTGCATCTTAACATTTTCGTTAGCCATTTCATCTTTAGACATTAAAATTGAAGTAAATATATAATTTTTAAGATTTAAAGTAGATTTTTGCTCGAATTGATGCCAAAACAAAATCACCCTACCCCTCCCACCCGACACCCCTTTTCCCCTCATTTTCCCCCAAAAATGCTCATTTCTCTTCTAAATAAAGTGTATATATGAACACCCAAACCCCTCACTTGAATCACTTTCAAGCCTATTTTATTATTGTCATCGATGTCACCATGACGATTGCAAGAAGAATCATTCACGCCCAAACAGGCAAAAGGTGAAATCATTTGATACATCATCATCTTCAAATGGCGGCACCAAAAGAACATCGGCAGATAAGGGCTAAAGGCGGTATCTCAGATTCCAAATTCTCTTACAATCTACTTTATCAATAAGAGGCCAACCAATAGGTGCTTGATGAGTTGAGTTGAGTTCGCGCCTTGGACTCCTATCAAACGTTGAGGGAAATGACCTTATGTGCACGAGAAAATTGTCGATTTGATCCCAATAAATATGTGCAAGTTGTACTTTGGTCCCATTTAATGGTCTGTATATAGTCTCATTAATTGTTATATTTGATACACTTTAGTCCCTCGAAAAAAAAATTCAAAAGAAATCGAAAAAGAATCGAAAAGAAATCTGAAAAAAAAATCAATTACCGGGACAAAATGACACCAAAAAATGATACAAGATTACGTCGTGCAATTTGCATTTTAACTTTGAATTAATGCTAAAACTTCAATTTTGGCCCAAAATTTCAATTTTTTCCGTCAAGTTTTAACATCGAGGGACTAAAGTGCACAAAATATAACAAACACTGGGACCATATCCACAGTCCGAACATTAAAGGAGACCAAAGTGAAACTTGTACATTTTATAAGGACCAAATCGACAATTTTCTCATATATACACAATTTATTTAGGAGGGAAATGAGCTTTCTTGGACAAAAAGTGAGGGGGAAAGGTGGTGGGAACATATGAAGTTTTTTACTTTGTATCAAAATAATTGTTGAATGATTTCAGGATAGAAAAACTGGGGTTGAAGAGCATGGGAGGAATAGCTAAGGTGGTGGGAACATTGACATGTATATGTGGAGCAATGGTTCTTACTCTCTATAAGGGTGTGGAAGTCAAATTATGGTCAACAAGTATTAATCTTTTGCATAAAAACGAGCAACAAGCCACTCAACACCAAAGGGATCATCACAATCCATTTTTGGGGACTATTTTGATAATAACAAGTGTTATCACTTCTTCTTTTAGCCTAATCATTCAGGTATTATACTTACTATTTTTATTTATTATATTTGTTATGAGTAATTATTTCTGATTCCGTTTTTACATATATACGTGCTATTTTATGGAATGTTCTTAGTATAACTATTACAATATGACCATTCTTTTGCATAAAAAGAGAAAAGTGAAATTTCGACGAAATTTGAGCACCATATTTTATACAATATATAATCGATTTGATTGGATTGATTTTGGTTCATTTATGCTAAAATTGAAAACTGTATCTTTTGTCGATTTTAGACTTTTTCACAACATTTTGGTTTTCATACTATGTAGGATGAATATAATGAGTTAAGTCATACTATCATAATAAATCAAATAATTGAAGGAATTAATTGTTGTAATGGTCTCTATAAATGGGTTCTGGTATTGGGTCTTTGAGAGTGTCATTATTGCAAAAAAGATTCTTGTAAATGTGTGTAGTACTGAATTTTTATCCCCATTTTAATGGATCTTTAAAATTTGACCAACTTCAACATAAATAGTTAAGTTTTAGGGCAAAAACAAAACTTATGAAAACTTGATGGCCTAAATGATAAATCACAAATCCAACTGTTAAGAATTTAGCTACCTAAAGTTTAAACAAGTTAATTACCTAAAGTTGGATTTATGATTATTATTTAGATAATAAATTTCTCAAAAGTTTTATTTTTTCCTCCAAAACTTTACTATTCACGTTCAAAATCGTAAATTTTAACGGATTTATTATACACACGGATCATTTCTGCAATAGTATCACTTTTAGAGACCAAACTCCATCAACATCTCACTCAATAAGACCACTCCCACAATTAACGTTAATTGAAGCATTCAAAATAATTCATTTTTTTTCCGCCAGTCCGTTCATTTCGTTTCTTTATTTTATTACTACTGTCTAAATCAACACTCTTATTAGTTATCCATCTCAAATAGATTGTTGACTATTTAAGTTTTGAATTGAAGCATTTTTGTGTATATTATATATATACAACTTAATATATGTTGCAAATAGATTGTTGACTATTTAAGTTTTGAATTGAAGCATTTTTGTGTATATTATATATATACAACTTAATATATTTGCAAGTATACTCAATGCACTTTATAATTAATTAATAATTTTGATTCAATAATGTAAGGTTATATATTGTGTTAATTATCGAAATATTATAAAATGTATTTATTTTGGTCATAGAACATATATATGAATGATGTTAGTAATTATTTTGTTGGTAATATAATGTTTGTTGATTTGTTGTCCAAATATTGAATATTCAGTCAAAGATGTGCGTAAAGTTCCCATATCATTATTCATCCTCGGCCTTGATATGTACTTTTGGAGCATTTCAAACAATAGTTTATGCTCTTTGCGCCGAGAGAAATTGGACTCGCTGGAAGTTAGGTTGGGATATCAGGCTACTAGCAGTTGTATATGCCGTAAGTTGAACTAACCTTCGTTCTTAATTGATAACAATTTCGTATTCAATAGTGGTATTGTTGTAGTTTTACTTTTAATAGTGGCTGAAAAATTATGGATTAGTCCACAACTTGATTCTCTTATTATTTTTGAGCATTAACACAAGAATTTAGAAGTTAAAGTTGGGATAAAAAAGAATTTTATTACTTAAATTTAGTTTTGATGCATGCCTAATGAAACTTTTAAATTGGGATAAATCAATAGTAAAATTAATTTATAACAAATTTCATTGAGCATCAAAAGTAGGTTTAAATCTTGAATTTTTTTTGCCCCAACTTTAATTTCTAATCGCACATTAGTGTTGAAAATTAAATTTGGGACCAATTAACAACTTATTTACCACTATGGAGAAATAAATTAAAGTGCAACTATATATGCCACTATTGAAACTTAGTATATAGCAATCTGATAATACTATTAGGTATAACTTCAACAATTTCTTTTTTTAAAATATTTTATAGGCGGGTCATTATTCAAGTTTTGATATATGGGCTCTTTCTTATCGTGTTGATGTTGTGATATAGTTTCATTATGTCATAAAGTTAATTATTGTTTTAGTCCAATAATGCTTCATCCTAGTCGGTTACATTATTATAAATTAGTCCGTAAACCTAATACAAGTATTGCGATAAATTTTTTGAAAATGACAAAGTATTACATATTTCTTACACTTTCCGAGACTAATCAATGTTTTGAAACTTATTGATGTATACATGCAGGGGGTTGTGGCCTCGGCGTTGTCGAATTCCATTTCGATGTGGTGTGTTCGAATGAGAGGTCCTCTGTTTGTCTCTATTTTCAATCCCTTGATGCTCATCATAGTGGCAATTGCTAGTTCATTATTTTTGAACGAGAAACTATTCTTAGGGAGGTATGTCTACATTTCTCCTCGTATTACTTTTTAGGTAACTAAATGCGAGAAATAAATTAAAAGTAACATAAACTTCAAATCAACTATAGTGTCAACTTTGGAGATAAATTGGAAAGGTGGAAGGCTCAATATTGGTAGTGTTAAAAAGAGGTAATTGTTAATTTAGTCTCAGATGATGATACATAGTTGTCTTTTAGTCTGATGTAGTTATATTATTATTAATTAATCTACAAAGTGGCATAAATGTTGCTAGTAGATGGTATAGTCCCCACAATGGCACATATGTTAAACATTCATCCTAATTTCCGAGGTCAACGTTTCAAATCGGGGATAAATTGCTACACTTCTGTCATTTTCGTATTACTCTTCAACATTATAATTACTTAAAATTAAAATGTAACTTCCTTTTATTATCTAAAATAATCAAATAAATAATTAGACTTGCTAAAAAATGGCCAGGGAAATAAGGGTGGATTTAGGGTCGCGTGTTCAAGCACCTTTTGCTCCATTTTTTTAACTTCTAATTTTTGTTGTTATAAGGTCTTTTAAAATTTGTCTCCCTTTATCTTTTTAGTTAATCCTCTTTTATTTTTATCCTGTATAAAAAGTTGGACTTGCTTAAAAACACGACTAAAGATAGAGATAATTTTTAAAACCTAAGACAGCTAGTAATCATGTAGTGTCCTTGAATATAGTTAAATTTCGAGGAGTTAATTGCAGATTTAATCCTAGATAGTAAGATGCAGTTGAACTTTGGTCCCAAATAATTACAATGCTGCATATTAGTCCCTCTGAAAGTGGTACAAATGTTGCAATATAATACTTGAAAGTGACAAATATTGCAGTATAGTCCCCGAAAAAATAGAGATTAATGTGCAACGATTGTCACTTTTGGGGACTATACCACAACACTTGAACCACTTTGGGGGATTAATCTACAATGTGTAACTATTTGGTACCGAAGTACAACTTCGTCCCACTATCTGGGACCAAATCGACAATTTTTCTCAAACTTTGATCTATCAATTATATCATTCTATTTTTAGTTTTAAAATAAACAAAATGAAAGTCAATACTAATCTCTTGGAGCAGTGTTCTTGGAGGCACCTTTATAATATGTGGGTTGTACATTGTGATATGGGGAAAGAGCAAAGAGGTGAAGAGGCTAAAGAAGTTGAAATCATCGAAAAGCATTGAAGAAGCTGAATTAGGACAATGCAATGTTACTAATACTGATGCTGCTCAGCTTGATGAGACCAACAATAATGCTCTTCCTATCAATCCATTGGGAGTGGGCCCCGACACGATTCCTCCGATAGTTTTATCAAGTGAAAGTCATGAGGACGAAGGAACATCTACTGAAATAGAAACTGTTCGAAGAGGAACTGGAAATCCATGAATAGGGTTTCCACGCACTCACATGATGACTTGATGAGGGATGATGTGTAAAAGTTTTTGGTAATTAAACAAATATGCCATTGATCAAAATACCTATTTAATGTCTCCTTACTCAAACAATCACTTTCACTATAACGTTGTGTATTATGAACATTTATGATCCGAATTGCTGATTTTGTCCCGGTAAGTGAGTCACTGTTACACTTTGGTCTCAGTAAGTGATATCAATGTGCAAATGGTCCTTGTAAGTGGCTAGCAGGTCGTGTTGTTAAAGGACCGGGTAATTGGGAATCCGTTCGTTACCCGACTCGGGAAATCCGGGTCCATTACCCGCTCGTATCCTTATCGACCGATACTCGAGTAATTTCTTTTTACTCGATACCCGATTTCGAAAACCCGGGCCGCTCGATTACCCGATCATTTATTTCTATATTTTATATTTATATAATATATTTGTTATACTTTAATCATTATTAATTTCATTGACCAATATAAAACTAGTATTGAAAAGAATTTCCAAGGTTGCATTTTGGCAATTAAATCTTGTTGCATATAACCTAAAATATTTCTTTTTAAATAGAAATTTGGGGGTAACGCGGCACCCGCTCGTCGCCCGGCTCGATACCCCCTCGTGTCCTTATCGAGCGACACGAGGGTGATACGTTTTCTACCCGGCTTGTTAGTACTTGGTAATTACCCGGCTCGGTAAAATTAAAATCCGGCTGGGTAACCCATTGCCAGCTCGAACCCGGCTCGTTTGCAACACTACTAGTAGGTGCGCATTTGGTTCCTAAATTAACACCTACGTTAATTTGGGGTTTGCAATTTTGAGACAATTTGGGGGTGGTTATGCAATTTTAAGACTTTGGTTGATCCCATAACTCTTTTTTCGATTTTTTTTCTATTTATGTTTTAGATTTTTTTTTCGATTTTTTCCTAGTTAAAATTGTTAGATTTTGGTAGTCGTTTTAGTTAAAAGTTTTGGTTCTGGCCAAAAGGTACGGTTTTTATAGTTTTTTGGCAAAAAGGTTCGACTTCGATCGTTGTTTGCCAAAAAGTATTCGTAGTTTCACAAAAAGGTCCGGTTATCGTAGTTTTTTTACCAAACGGTTCGATTTTGATAGTTTTTTTGAAAAAATATTCGATTTTTTTAGTTTTTTCGTTAAAAGATCAGATTTTGGCAAAAAGGTTCGATTTTTATAGTTGTTATTGCTAAAAGTTCTGATTTTTGCAAAAAAAGTTTAATTTTGATAGTTTTGGCAAAAGTGTTTGATTTTGATGGTTTTTACAAAAAATCGAATTCTTTTTGCCAAAACCGAAAGTTTTGGCCAAAACATCTATCAAAATCGATCTTTTTTACCAAAATAATAATTAAAATCGAACAATTTTCTTTTAAGACCAAATCAGCAATTCCCTCTACCCTAATCATAATTGTTGCATTTTTTGGTGTCATTTAATTTTTATATATACCTTCCTTTTATTGTCACAATTAATATTACCATTTGATTGATATTGTGGTGTTATACTATATATGTCTGTAGCAATTTGCTTATTGTATTGGTCATTTCAAGATTTGGTATCACAACTCACAAGTTATAGATATTGTCCACCTTCCTTCTTTTTTGATTTTTTCGAATTTTGGAAATTGTCTCCCATTGTTTTCTTCTTTTTTTCGTTTGGGATATCTTTTTTAGTTAGACAGTTTCATAAAGCATTTGAAACAGTTTTTTCATTTGTTTTTCATTCTCACATTTTTATTTTCTTGAAAGAATTCGACAGTGTAGTTGTACTTCATTATGCTTTCATCTTTTAATTTTTTATTCCTCAAATGGACGGAACTATCATTCGTGTTTATAGGAGATTTCTACTCAATCATCTGTGTTATAAACCATTCTATTAGCTACGTCTCAAATTGTTCCCACTTGCTAGTTACTCCGTTACCATTCCCGTCAAACCCCGTTATGTCGATCACGTGCTTGGCACATGACATTCAGGGAACGGTGTTTTAGTAATTTCACACTTTACTATATTTCGAATGTATGTATTACCATGTCTATAAAATGTTTCCAGTCGATCAAGTGTGTTTTAATATGTTCCGTTCCATCAAGTATATTAAATATAATTATATATATTAAAAGTATCTATGGTATATATATTATGTATACATATAATTATATATATTAACTATAATTATATACACATATATATATATATTAAATATAATTATATATATCATATATATATATGTATACATATAATTATATATATTAACTATAGTTATATATATAAATATTAAATAAAATTATATATATTAAATTATATGTTTAATATATATGATATATGTTATGTATAAATATAATTATATATTAACTATAATTATATATATTAAATATATATTTATATATATCTATATATATCTATATTAAATATCATTATATATATTAAATTTTATATATTTTTATATTTAATATATATGATGTATGTTATGTATACATATAATTATATGTATTATCTATGATTTTATATATTAAATATAATTTTATATATATATATATATCTATATTAATTATAATTATATGATATATTATGTATACATACAATAATATATATTGACTATTTAAACTAAATCATATAATATGATATATATTATGTGTACATATAATTATATATTAACTATATAAATATTGTAAATTTGATTTTGATTATTAATATTGTAAATTATATATGATATATATGATGTATGCATACAATAATATATTTAACTATTCAAGTTAAATCATTATATGATATATATTATGTGTAAATTATGTATGATATATATATATAAATATTGTAAATTTGGGGTTGGTTAACTATTGTAATTAAAGAATAGCTTAAGCACATAAATCAAACCCGCATTTATCAAACAAGCCAGGTTACTCCCCAAACCCACCGAACCCCTCCCTCTGCGAACTAAACATAAAAATCTCCAAACAAGAGTCATTTGTTATTACATGATAATGGGAAAGTTAAGGAATGTGGTAGATGGTTTAATGCCAATATTGATGATGATACTTAGTCAATTAATTGCAGCTGGAATGGTGATTATGTATAAGTTAGCTTCGGAGTATGATATGTCCATGAAAGTCCTCACTGCTTATCGCTATTCGATAGCCTCGCTCACTCTTATTCCTCTTGCTTTCTTCTTCGAAAGGTGATCATTAATTAATTCCCATCGAGTTCTGCATGATATGACCTGCTCGTTTAATTAGGATCGAGCTTATCTTTGTGCGCAATGAAATGAGATAGTTTTATGCTCCAACCTGATAGTTACCATATATCCATGTCGAATTAAGGTTTATTTAATATGAGTACCTTAAAAGGAAACAAATAAGTTTTATAGTAATTATTAATAGTAATGATTTTGTTTATCAGAAAATGATATATATTTCCTAAAATGGTATAGTTTTGCACTTCTAATCATTCATGAACTAATAATTAATAATAAATCCCAACTTCCCACAATAAATTAGCCCCCACTAGAGTAGCTTGCAACATATATAAATTAGAACAAAAACCCAACAAGCGATCCTTTCCTAATTAAACATTTGACAACTCGTCCCCATCAAAGTCTAAGGAGTCCAATTGATTGCTCAGCGGGAAGGATAGGGAGTGTGGGCGGAACCACCGGATGTAGTCGCGCTCGTGTTTGAGGTAGAGAGGCTGGATTGCTCAAGTGGAGGGGGCTGCTAGCCTGCTTCCTGGACGGCCAAAGCCTGAATGGCTGGACGGTGGGGGTGGTACAGGGGGAATCTCGTTTGGATGCAGAGAAACAGAAAATCGCAAAAAGCCAATATAATTGTTGGGGTTTCATGTTTATTTTGCTGTGTAATGCAAAAAGCCAATAAAACGTTGACAAGAGGGTTTCTCACATTAGTGGATATTGTACATTGCCATTTTGACTTTGATAGGAAGTGGTCCCGTGCACATCTTAAACACCCCTGGATCCGCGCTTGGGTGAGAGCCAGAAAGTAAAACTAATCATTTAATTCCTCTATCAAATACATACTTATCATCTCCTACTGAGCTGAATAAATGTTTTGTTACACATGTCGCTAAGTTCAATAAATATTACATTCCTTCAAAACAAACGATGAAGTGGTATTATTACACTCCCCACACCCACCAACCCCCCTCCCTCCCCCAACCAAACATAACAATCCCCTAAACTCTGATTTTTTTTCTTCTTCTTACAAAACAAGAATCATTTGTTATAACATGATGATGGGAAAGTTAAGGAATGTGGTAGATGGTTTAATGCCAATATTGATGATGGTACTTATTCAAATAATTGCTGCTGGAATGGTGATTATGTATAAGTTAGCTTCGGAGTATGATATGTCCATGAAAGTCCTCACTGCTTATCGCTATTCGATAGCCTCACTCATTCTTATTCCTCTTGCTTTCTTCTTCGAAAGGTGATCATTAATCAATTCCCATCGAATTGTGCATGAACATAACTCATATGCTTGCTCGTTTAATTAGGATCGAGCTTAGCTTTGTGCAAAATTAAATGAGAAGTTTTATGCTCTACTTGATAGTTACCATCCAAGTCGAATTAAGGTTTCTTTAGTTCAGGTTCCATTCATGTAGCTCTCATCTGCATTGATAATGTGTTTGTTTTTGTGTGGAATTGAAATGCAGGATAAATCGATGTCTATGGAGTATAATTTTTGAGAAATTTAATTTGTGTAGAGTTTCCTCCAATTCCATTTCAATTTCAATTTCAATTTCATTCTAATTTTCTTTATAAGATCTTGTTGCCCATATATTGTTGCCCATATATTCTTATTTTTATAATTAAAACATGGCTTTGCACATTACTTCTTTTCTTAAATAGTTGTCAAAATTGAGTTTTCTAATAGCTATATAGTAATATATATTGTTTATTAAACGATAGAAATTTAAATGGAGGTTTGATTAATAGCTTAAATTGACATAGATGAATTTGATTGCAATCAGGAATCAATTATATAAAAAGGACTGCTTATATTCGTTCGTTTGGATTATGTATACTAAATGATTTGATAATATATTTATTGTGCAGGGAAAGTCGAGCAAAGTTAACATGGATGGTTGTCTTGCAAGCATTTTCTAGTGCCTTCTTTGGGTAAGTGGAATTAATTATTTGAAACGTATGTAAATTCTGATATTCATATATATTAGCCAAATAGAAAAAGCTTTCGTTCGTCACCAGATGGTCTTACTTTCGAATCACGCTTCATCGTTAATTGACAAAAAAAAAAAAAAATCTTCTGATATTCATATATATTAGCCAAATTTTTGTAGCAAAAGTTGTTTATGGTTACTGAAACTCCAAATGCAGGGGAACAATAGCGCAAAATATGTATGCACAGAGTTTATTATTAACTTCCGCCACATTTGCCACCGCTATGGCCAATCTGGTGCCTGCCGTCACTTTCATTATGGCCTTATTATTTAGGTAAATCTATCTATTAGTGAATTAATTCATTTAAATATAACTTAAAATAGATTTATTAATTTTGTAGCATTTTAGGCACTACCTATGACAACTTATCGGTATGGATGTTCGATTTTGTAGTAGTATACTAGTATGCCTATATCCGATATCCACTATATTAATAACTGTATGTGTTACATTATATATACTACTCCCTCCGTCTTTAAAAGATTGTTACATTAGAAAATTTGATCATAAATTCTTATCAAAGGATAAAAAATAATATAATCTTGTGGGATTTTGTTAGATTCGTCTCAGTATATATTTCTGAAATATCGACTTTTTAATTCTTGTTTTGTTGACCATAAAAATTCAAAATGTGACAATCATTTAGGGATGGAGGAAATAGTCGTTTTCATTCACATGTACTTTTTTTTGCATAATTCATAGTATAATACTGTGTACATATGTCGGATTTAAGAAAAAATTGTATTCGATTTTTTTAACATGAGGATTAAAATTAAAACATACATGTTTATAATCCATTAATTTGTATTTTATATTTGCATGTGTATTGAAAATATGAAAAGTAAGAGGAGATATAAAAGTAACTTTGGTATTTTTGTATTTAGCCACCTATTCTTCTTGTATCTCACTAAATTGACACCTATAATATTTTTTGGCAAATAGGTATCTGAACATTAAATTTGGCACCTGAATTTCTGTTTTCAATATTTTAAGATGTTTTATTAACATTTTGACTCAAAATAATATTTAATCTAGGGCAAATTAGTCATCTTAAAAATATAATTAGAAAAGGAAAATCGAAAAAACTACAAGTACACCATTACAAAAAACACATTTTAGACACTAGGTGTCCAACCAAACCTTTCTTTCTTATTTATACCTGCCTTAAATGTAATTGTTTGATTAAATATAATCCTCGCCTCATATATACTTCTTCGACACTTCCCATAGTGAAGAGCGGGTTTCGATAGCTGGTTTCAATTGAAGAGTGTGAGAAGTGAAAGATGTGAATACAACTATGCATCTGTGGGCTGGGATGTTGGGGGTTCAGATGCCCGGGTTTCAAATAGGGCTGTGAACGAACGTAAAACGTTCGACTTGGTTAATATTATTAGGCTCGAAAACGTTCGACTCACGGCTCGTTGCGTATATGCAAACGTTACAGATGGATGTTCGATCGGTTGGACCGAACGGTGCGAAATAGTTCGGTCCGAGTTGTCAACATATCAGACTCCAATACTCCATTGATCAAATATAGTATATATACTTCATAGACATATTCCATTAATTAGTCTAACCTAATTTAAATAATAAAAGTCACTTCCACTTCATATTTCTTGATTTTCTACACATTACTCATGAGTTATCTCGTTCTCATTCGTTCAAATATCCAATCGCATCGAAGATTTTTTCCAACCAAACCGAACATGTTTGCACAGTTCAATCCGGTTTGCATATTGCGGACCGAGCCGAACGTAAGGTTGGGTGCGATTCGCAAATAGTTCGGTCCGATTCGACCCCTTGCGGAACGAACTCAAACGTAGCTACGTTCGTAGAGTTCGGTCCCTTTGCAGCCCTAGTTTCAACTATGCATCCACTAACAATAATTAACTCCCTAATTAAAATTGAATATTTTAATTAAAATTTAATATTTTAATTTGTTGGGTTAGATTATCATGTATGGTTAGTTTATAGTATAATTGGTTAGTTTTAAATGTAGTTTGATTGTTTTATCTTTGTTAATTTATTTTTAAGTGCTTAAACTACTGAAAAATGAAAGTTCAGCTATTAAATTTAAGGTTAACTTACCAATTTGCCAAAAAAATGCCACATGTGCCAATTTAAAAAGATGAAAGAAGTTCAGGTTGTTAAATGCAAAAAGACTACTCCCTTCATCCATAAACGATTGGTAGATTTTGACTTTTGTTGTGAAACTTAAAAAAATTTGATCAACAATTCTCATTAAACTTTAAGAATATAGTCATGTGATATCTTGTTAGATTCGTCTCAATATATATTTTTGAAATATCAAATTTTTATAATTTTTTCACTTGTTGAAAAAGAGATATTCACGGTTACAATAGTATTTTGTTGACCATAAAAATTAAAATGTACTAATTATTTAAAGATAATGGAGGGAATATTAATTTTCAAAGTAGTTACTTATGAGAAAATATGAGATTTAAAATTTATAAACATAAAGCTTTGGGCAACTTCCAAATCCCTTTCCATATTATATAAGAATTTCATATATGGAAAAGTTATAACTCACACATTTACCACAAAGCATATAGGTACGGTGGCGTAATATGTATACAATTTTAATGACTTTCAGGATAGAAAAGCTGGGGTTGAAGAGCATGGGAGGGATAGCAAAGGTGGTCGGAACATTGACAAGCATAGGTGGAGCAATGGTTCTTACTCTCTATAAGGGTGCCGAAGTAAAATTATGGTCAACAAGTATTAATCTTTTGCATAAAAACAAGCAACAAGCCACTCCTCACCTAAGGGAACATCACGATCCATTTTTGGGGACTATTTTGATAATAACAAGTGTTATTAGTTGTTCTTTTAGTCTTATTATTCAGGTACCATACTTTCTACCTTTATTTATCGAATGTGAATATTTAGTCTTGCTTCTGTCCCTGCATATATACATAGTAGGAAAAATTTTGCAGATTATCATAGTCAACGTCTCATATTTGTTAAAAATCATGAAAAGTTCTTTATTATAAAAATATCATCTTTTTGGATGAAATGTATAAACTACTTTTCGCCTTTTTCATCCATTATCTTCCCTAACTCACCTAACTTCATCTTCCCTCAACTTTCAACCACCACCCTCCCCACCACTATCACCATCTAATTTACCTCTAACCTTCACCAACCCCATTTCAAGTCACAAAACTACCACCGACTCATCTTCTTCCACACTTTCTTCCTCAGATCACAACAATCACTGCAATAACAATCACCACCACCTTTCTTCTTTACCTGCCACCACCATCACCACCCACCTTTAATCCACAAAACCACCACCTTTCTTCTTTACCAACAACCACCTTTCTTCATCAAATATATAAAACCACCACCACCAACATTCAACCACCATCCACATACGCCCTCTCTACCCGATTTCGAGCCCCCATCCCTGTCCGATTTCGCCTCACCCCTTTCCTTGCCTGATTTAACCCCCCCCCCCCCCCCCCCCCCCCGCACTCCCTCCCTACCCGATTCAGATCCGCCCACTACTCTTGGGTGAGTGGGAGGTCGAGTTTTTCACATATGGTAGAGAAGGGGGTTGTGTCTTTAAGGTGATTTAAGAGGGGATTATTTGTGGTGTTGGTAGTTGTGATTTGAGGAAGAAAGTGGAGCAGAAGATGAGTTGGTGGTGGTTGTTGTTGGTGGATGGTTTTGTAATTTGAAATGGGATTGGTGGAGGTTATTGGTAAGGTAGGTGGTGATGGTGGGGAGGGTGGTGGTTGGTGTTTTGTAGTTGAAAGTTGGGGAAGATAGAGTGGGGTGAGTCGGAGAAGATGAAAAAAAGACGAGGGTAGTTTAGACATTTAGTCCCAAAAGTGTGATATTCTTATATTAAATTTTTTTTCTTGATTTTTGACAAATATGAGGCATTGACCATGATAAAGAATATAGGCTATTTCATGAACTAATCTGCAATAATGTAATTATATGAGATTAAAATGCAACTGTGTCTCACTATTTATTGTCAAATCTCTACAATTACCTCCTAAATCAATGGACGGTCCTCATAAAAAAATTCTTACTTATTGATATGATCTTATTATATACTCCTTCAAATATTTTACTTCAAATTTTATGTTAGAAATTCAGGAGCTAATTCTGGCTTTAATCTAGAATTTGAAAAAGAAAAGAATTGCATATATAAATTAACAAAGTACGCCTCAGTTAAAGAAAGTGTTGGAATGTAAAGTTATTGTATTAATCATCCAAAGATTATAAAATAATGCATTTGTCTTGGTCATAGAATATATATATATATATATATATGTATGAAAGATGTTAGTAATTATTTTGATTATAATGTTTGTTTATTTGTTTTAAAAATATTGAATATTCAGTCAAAGATGAGCGTAAGGTACCCATATCATTATTCATCATCGGCCTTGATATGTACTTTTGGAGCACTTCAAACAATAGTTTATGCTCTTTGCGCCGAGAGAAATTGGACTCGCTGGAAGTTAGGTTGGGATGTCAGGCTACTAGCCGCTGTATATGCTGTAAGTTCAACTCCTAAAACTCTTCTCGATTTTTTGTTGACAATCAAATATTGAAATATAGTATATGATCTCGTAATACGTTATATGTGGGTAGTGCCGTGCATGAGTATAACTAGACGAGTTGTTCGCTCGATTAGGCTCGGCGTGAAACTCGCTTTTATGAAAATTAATCATATTTCTTTTTCTATTATTTTATAGGCGGGTCGTCATTAGTTTATGGTTTGATATTTGGGCTCTTTCATATTGTGCTGATGTTGTACTATAGTCTTGCTTCGACATAAAGTTAATTTGTTTTGGTTCAAGATAATTTTCTCCTTTAAATAGTTAAATTATTGTAAATTAGTTAATGGAACATATATAAATATTGCATATGATTTTTTATAAATGATAAATGTTATATATTTTTCACATTTTTGAAGATTAATCTATAACAATGTAATTATATAAAATCAATATACATCTTCACTATCCTATTATGAAATTATTTGAGATTAAATCGACCATTACCTTTTAACATAGTCACTCCATATACTGAAACTGAAATTCTTCCAATTAGTTTGATGATACCATATTTACCAATTTGTCTACTTGTATGTAGTAATCCTCTTCAATTTTTTTGAACAATGTTTTGAAACTTATTAAAGTCTACATGCAGGGAATTATGGCCTCAGCGTTATCGAGTTCCATTTCGATGTGGTGTGTTCGAATGAGAGGTCCTCTGTTTATATCTATTTTCAACCCCTTGATGCTCATTATAGTGGCAATTGCTAGTTCATTATTTTTGAAGGAGAAACTATTCTTAGGGAGGTATGTTTACATTTCTCCTCTTCACATATTACTTTTTCAGGTAACTAAACGCTAAAAATAGATTAAAAGTAGCATAAATTTCAAATCAATCATAGTGCCAATTGTGGAAATAAAATTGAAAGGTGAAAGATTCAAAATTTGTTGTTGTAGAAAAGAGATATTGTTTATAGTCTTGAAAATGACATAAATGTTTGAAGCATAGACACTATAGTAGTTCCCAACAATGGCATATATGTTTTGCACTCATCTTTATTTTTGACATTCATGTTGTAATACTTGTCACATTCGAAAATTATATTGCCACATTTCTTCCACTTTCACTATTACTCTTCAATATGATAACTAAATAGGATTAAAGTGCAATTTCCTTTTATTATCAATAATATTCAAATAAAAAGTTAGGGTTGGTAAAAAACACGAATAAGGATAGAGGTAATTTTCAAAATCTAAAACAATTAGTAATCATGAATTAGTGTCCCCGAATATATTTAAACTTCGATCTATTAATTCTTCTATTTTTCGTTTTAAAATACAGAGGTAATTGTAGATTTAGTCCAGATATTGGGACGCAATTGTACTTTAGTCCTAGATCGTTACAACATTGCAGATTAGTGCCTTAAAATGGTATAGGGCGTTGTAATATAGTTCCCAAAAATAAAAAATGTTGCAGTATGTTTCTCGCAAAAATAGGGACTAATGTGCAACGCTTGTCATTATTGGGAACTATATCGCAACACTTGAGCCACTTTCAAGGACTAATCTGCAACAATGTAATCTGCGATCAAAGTGAAACTTCGTCCCACTATCTAAGACCAAATTGACAATTATCTCTAAAATAACCAAATTAATAAAAGTGAATACTAATCTTCTGGAGCAGTGTTCTTGGAGGCACCTTTATAATATGTGGGTTGTACATTGTGATATGGGGAAAAACCAAAGAGATGAAGAGGCTAAACAAGTTGAAATCATCCAAAGACATTGAAGAAGCTGAATTAGGACAATGCAATGGTACTACTAATAATGCTGTCCAGGTTGATAACACCAACAATAATGCTCTTCCTGTAAATCCATTGGGAGTGGGACCCGACATGATTCCTCCGATAGTTTTATCAAGTGAAAGTCATGAGGGCGAAGGAATACCATTATCTAGTGAAATAGGAACCGATGGAAGGAGAACTGGAAATCCATGAAAATGGTTCAATCTAATTGTAACGTTAACGTTAATTTAACGATTAAATTGTACTTTTTGTACTAATTAAGTGGATCATTTTCGCAGATCAATTATTTACTAAAATTAAAATGTAACTTGCACATGTTATCTGTGATCATTTCAATAATTTTCACTACAATCCTTCATTTCGAATCAATAGACTTCTTGGGAGTTCGTGTTGAATTTCGACCACCAAATAATTTGTTTTTCGTTTATATAAAAAATATAAAATTGATACTATTAAATTCGTTTTCAAAAATATTTTCACAATAACATTTTTTATTATTTTTCTATAACATATATACGAAGTAATAATGACTAGAATACCTCGATAAACGTGAATTCTGTTCTTTTCAAATGGAGGGAGGACTATATAATTGTGAAGTGTGTTGCCGTAGCCCGTAGTTTAGTTTAACAGTGATTTGCGTATCTTGCAAGTTTAAATGTAGCAATTTATGTGATACTCATATTTGAATACAATTTTGAGATATTGTATGTGCTATATGCGGTCTATTTTGAGACCTTCAAACTAAGAGCTTTGATCATTCCTTTTTTTAAGTATGATGTTAGAGGTTGTCGCAGGATATCCTTTGCCTGATAAGAAAACTAGAGTTTATCTGTTAACCACTTCAAAAACAAGGTTCTTTCTAAGTGGACATCGAACCTGAGTTGCAAGGAAGGATGCAGAAATTAATGTAGGAGGTAGCACAATTGTTAAAATATAAACCATTAAAAAATTTGAAAGCTAATACAAAAAAGTACGATATGGATATTACAAATTCTAATTACAATTGACCACGACGCTTTGTCATACATTGAAACCTTTATATAATAGCTTCATTTGACACGCAATTAATAATAAACCACCAAGTTATCGTTCATCCATTCATCACACATTCGGTTGCGAAGACGACCTTTTACAATATTCATTGCAGAGAAAGCTCTTTCCACGGTGGGTGTCGCAACCGGCAAAATCAAGGCTAGAGTAATAAGCTTGAAGACCAATGGATATATCAGGTGTTGCCTAATCTCAATCATTTTTTGAGTTACTTCACCAATGCCATATATACCATACATGTCAACATTTGTACTCATATCTTTATAAAAATTCTCAAGTTGGTCTGACAATGCTAAAACTTCCACATCTTGAAAATCACCTGGATAAAATTTTGTCTAGCGAACTAACTTTTTTTTGTCAAAATATTTGAAAAAGTGGGAGGGGTTCAAACAAGCAACACAAAGCAACAATTCAGTGTTTGCTTCATCGAATCGCTCATTCAACTCAAGCAATTGGGTATCTAAAACTGTAGTAAATACATCTACACAGTAATGGTGATCATTTGTCATCTCTTCATCATTCCGCTTTCTTCTTTTTCCATCCTTGTACAGGTCATCCATATCAGGGACCAAAATCTCGTGTTTTACACAAAAAGTAGAGACCTCGTCTATCAAATCATCCCATCCCCTTTCTCCTATTGTTTAAAGTCGTTCTTTGGAAACACATACTAGTTCATAGCACTCACAATGTCTTGTTCTTTTCTTTTCAATGCTAGACACAATTCATGATCATTCGTTATTCCCAATATCGATTTCATTAAGTGCATATCAAATACAAAGTCAAAAGCTAGCATATCCCTCGTGATGCTTCACCCCTTTGATTAAATAGTGATCCGTCTTTTATAATCTCGCGAAGCACGCCAATTATGGAGTCAAACGAATTAATCAAGCTCAATATAGTATGGTAATGAGAACTCCATCTAGTATCAGAAGGGCGTATGAGAGTGTTTTTTTGGTTCAATCCCGTCCGCATGTTTTTCTCGTAGACTATCTTTTCTCTTACATGAGCCTCCAACCACATTAACAATATTAGTTATCAAAACAAATAGCTCACAAATATGTACATGCTTCTTTGCGACAGCTACAAGTGTAAGCTTAAGTTGATGAACAAAGCAGTCAACATAGTATGTTGTTTCACTTTCTTGCAAAATAAGAGTATTCAACCCATTAAACTCTCCTTTCATATTGCTAGCCCCATCGTAACATTGCCCTCGTAACATAGAGATACTTAATCCATGTGAATGTAAAAGATTTTCTAGTGCACCTTTCAGTGAGATTGCACTTGTAGACTTCACATGTTTTGTTAAAATGCACACCCACGTCGGATATCGGTGTCCTCCCGGGTTAATATATAAGATCTTGAGCTACTTCCTCTATTACCAATTGGTTTTAAAGTGGAAACCCAAAGACTCTTAACATGGTATCAGAGCCAAGTCCGATGTTAAGATGCACATCCCACATCGGATATAGATGTCCTCCCGGGTCAATATGTAAGATCTTGTACTACTCCCCCTATTGCCAATTGGTTTTAGAGTTGAACCACATAAACTCTTAACATGATATCAAGCCCAAACCCGAGATACTAAGGCACGTGTAACCCTGCCGATATTGTTCCGGCAAATAATTCCGGCAAGGAAAATTCCGCCGACGATTGGGTTACACGTGATGGGGAGTGTTAAGATGCACACCCACATCGGAAGTCGGTGTCCTCCCGGGTCAATATATAAGATCTTGGGTTACTTCCTCTATTACCAATTGGTTTTAGAGCAAAATCCCATAGACTCTTAACATGGTATCAAGCCCAAACCCGAGTTAATGAGGCACGTGTAACACCCCGCCGATGTTGTTCCGGCAGTTAATACCGGCGATGAATATTCTGCCGACGATTGGGTTACATGTGAGCGGAAATGTTAAGATGCACATCCCACATTGGATGTCCTCCCGGGTCAATATAGAAGATCTTGAACTACTCTCATTTTATCAATTGGTTTTAGAGTGGAACCCTTAAGGGTAAAATAATAATTTTCAATTAGGGGTAAAATATTAATTTCATATACCAAATTCAAGGAGAGCAATCGCTACCTCATGCTCCTCGCTTTGAACCCGTCCCTGAGCAAGGTGCTTAAGGAAATTCTTTAACACATAACTACCTTAACCAAATGATGACCTTATTTATTAAAAATCTTAATTAATTGTGGCTCGAAATAAGTATAATGTTTTTTTTATATATATACAGTAAAAATAATTTAACGTAACAACTGTCTTCAGATAAATATTAAATGAATTTCAATATAGAGCTATTGAGCAATAAATAGTTTACTTGATTACTTCTAAAGATATAGCTTTCTAATTTGCATGAAACATTTATTGTTCTATCACCCTATTTATCCTTTGAATTTTGACGAGCAAAATTAGATATATATTTTGGATAAAATTTACATTCATTTTCTTTCTTTTTTGTAAACTAACGATAGATAGATGTGAGTTTCGAACTCAAAATAACATGACTTTTTGATAATTAGTCAGAGACTTTTTCATTAAATTATTCGAATACAGGACCTAGCCTTTTGGTCACTACCTTTATTTATTTTCTTGAGTTGCCACTTGGGACTTGGGAGGATCTAAATTTAGAATATTATATACTCCTTAAATATGACATATACCGAACACAATATAATAAATGATATCTAATGACGTGAATTAAAATTTACATATATCGATCTCGAGAAGTGGCTTTCGTTATTTATGGGAAAAAAGAATTAATCAACCCTATTACTACTAATTACTAGATGAAGAATGACATCATATATTTTAAAAGTAAATAAATTATTAAACATAATAAAAATTAATCAACCCTTCGTTCCTAAATGATTAGTACATTTTGACTTTACATGGTCAAACTTTAAAAACTTTGATCAATAGTTCTCATTAACCAATAAGAAATATTATAACCATATGATATATTGCTAGATTTGTCTCAATATATATTTTTAAACTATCAACTTTTTATAATTTTTTCATATGTAAAATAAGAGATATTTATGTTTGAAATCATTTTGTTGACCATGAAAAATCAAAATATACCAATCATTTAGGAATGGAATGAATTGAATATCATTCATACAATACATAAAATTTTATACTTTCATATTCATTAGAGGAAAACCCACCACCGTTGTATATAGTATTGATAAATCTCATCATTACACGTATTAATAAACATGTAACGCATCTATTAAAAACGAGATAATTTTTGAAATAATTGTCCCAAATAATAAATGCATGTTAAAGTATTGTCCTTACAAATGTATTGCCTATACAAATGGTCCATGAAGTTGATTGAAAATGTTCAATTTAGCCCTCTTTTTATAACGAAGTAAATATTTTTATTCGAAATGTTTCTTTAAAAACGTACTCTAATCCTTGATATTAGTCGAAAAACTGTAATTTAGTTCTTTTTTGCGTCAAAATTGAATATCTTCGTCAAAAGAAAATCTAAAGTGCACATTTTATGCCAATATTACAGACCATCTATGCAAATCATACATTTATGGCTAGCGATAATGACAGATCAATTTGCATGTTGCCAGAGCAAAATTACCTTGAATTACTTTAATGCCATTTGATTTTATGTCTTATAATTACAATATTGATTGTTAATGATAGAATTGAATAAAAACACGAATACATGTTATAATTAATTAACAATTAAAATGACGCTGAAAATATAGTTTGATAAAAGAGGTATTAAAAGAATTCAGCATGACTTTACTCTACAACATGAAAATTACTCTGACATTATCGCTAGCCTACATTTATACTTTATAAGGTACAACTTATACATATTATCACGACCATTTCATCAATATCTCTACAAAGCACTACTATAAATTGGCATCATTCTAGTGTTAGATCGAACAGAAGAAAATCGAAATCCTTCTTGTTTACTATTCTGTTGGAAAAATTGAGTGTCGCACCATGAGAATCTACAGGGGTCGGCAGAAGACAACCATCAAGAAGATCGACAATAACAGCAACCTACAAGTTACTTTCTCCAAACGTCGTACGGGTCTTTTCAAAAAGGCCAATGAACTTGCCGTCATCTGTGGTGCTGAGGTTGCTTTCATTGTTTTCTCTCCTGCTAAAAATGTTTACACTTTTTCTCATCCTTCTCTTGATCTTGTCATGAATAATTACCTTGATTATTATGATCCTAATAATAGTAATAATTATTATAAGGGTTCCCAAATAACTATATCTTCCGAGATTAGTTCAATGCTTGAAGACATCATCAACCAACCTGATTCTTCCAAGGTTAATAAAATGCTTGAAGACATCATCCACCAGAAACCTACGTCTTCTACAGGGCTGGAAGAAATTGCGAAGGCCATATCTGATATGAGATATATGCACGACGAATCGAAGGAGAAAGGAAAAGAACTCGATGATAGGGATGCTGAGAACCCCTTTGAGTGGGATGTTACTAAAGCGGATGGGCTGAGTTTAGAAGCTGTTGAAGTGTTGACGGCGAAGATGGAGATTGTTTGGCATCATTTGATGGTTGCGAAAGCCAACCAAGCGTCGTTCGGACCAGTGACGATGGGTGGACCCGGAGGGAGTGGCAACATTTGATCGATGTAATAAGCCCTTATCCTATGGTTTATTTTGGCAACCTTAATAAAATTATCGCCTGTATTCTAGTTGGGAAAAAACCCCCCATATATAGATTTAGACAAAATAATGATAATGGCTTCGAGTTTGGTTGTTTGTTTGCATTGTGACATTTTATGTGTGTGTTTTTTGTTGTTGTTGCAAGGGCATCCAATAAGATGTTGATAATACTCCCTCTTTTTTCATATGTTAATTGGCATTTTGCCCTGTATAATATCACGTTGATTTTAATGTGCTCCCATACCTCTATAGTTTTGTCAAAACCTTAACCATTGAGTTATTTTATTTTTATGTAGGGTATTCATGTGAATACCTAACGTACAATGTAGGTCCATCCATGAAAATATGTTAAACATAAAGCTAATTGGGCTTCAACCCAATACTTTTACCTTTTAGAAGAAAGAACTAGTCAACTAAGTTATACTTTAACTTATTTTACTTACATCTTTTATAATATATATCTAAAAATTCAAAAAGATCATATAAAGAAAAGACAATACCAAAAAACATAGGGGCCGGTGCTCCCTACCACCCCTAGGTTCGCCCCTGTCCATCACGTTGAAATGAACAAAGGTGCATGAGATTTCAGATCTTATTTGATGTGTGTCTGGCAGGCTGGCAGTTAGACATGGCCACCAAACTGGCCTAGCGGACTGTCGGCGCTCTAGACCCAGTAGCTCCGTTCAAATTCGGCCGTGGGCCAGGAATGGGCTCTTGTCCATTTAGGACTAGGTCAAAATGGTCCTTAGTTAAAGTCACGGCCCACAACCAATTCAAGGCCCCCTATCGGCCCGGGGTTGAAAATCACATTTTTCATGGTGGGGGAGGGGCGAATTGTTTTCCAGAAGCGGGAGGGGCTGCTCGTGCTATGTGGGGGCGGCCGGGCGGGGGTGGAGGGGTTTGGTAGTTGATAGTAATTGGTGGTGGAGTTCTTGAAAGAAGAAAGGAGAAAGAAGAAGAAGAAGAAGAAGAAGAAGAAGAATAAGTAGAAGGAAAAAAAAAAAAGGAAAAAGGAAAAAGAAAAAGAAGAAAAAAAGAGGAAGGTCGATGGAGGATGGAGAATGGCTATGGTTCATTAATAATATCGTTCATTAATGTTCAATAATCAACATATACAAATACTTTTAGTTTAAATATTGTACAAATTTCTAAAATATATCGTTCTAAGATTGTCCAACATAAAATATTCAAAAGAAATGTACCAAAATCGTTAAACAAGCTGGTACAAATTATTTTAAAGCGGAAAAATAGGCTTAAATGATTAATATTAATGAATTTTTTTGACAAAATTGTACGTATTGCCTAAAATGTACCAAAATAGAAAGAAAAGAATATAATTTAAATGGATACAATATACATTTTTTCTGATTAATGAACCACTAATAACTAAAAAACTTAATGAACCGTAACTTTTCAGGATAAGGTGGTGGTGGTGGAATATTGTGAACGACAAGAAGAAGAATGAGGAGTTATGGTAAAATAATGGGAGGGTTACATTAAGGACAAAATAAAAAAATTGGAGGGAGAGATACTCCAAGCAAAGCAAAAAAATTAGGGGGGCAGGGGAGTTGAAGGTAAAAAACAATGAAGAAATTTGATAATCAATAGAGTCCTATTGCTTAACCGTGTCAACTAGAATGACACATCAGGAGATTCAGTCTAATAAAATAAAGATTATTTTTTACTTTATTTTAATAGAGTTTTCGAAGAACAACATAAATGTTACTTTTTGAATTTTGATAATTAATTTTCTTTAAATGTGAACTTAAGTTATACAAGTTGAATAATACTTAATTAAAAAATATATTAAATGCTAGTAATTCATTTTTTACAAAAAGAGGTTGATTTTTGATATTATTATGGCTTATTTTCATTTTGCACCCTTTACTATCGGCGAAATTTCAAAGTGCACCTTAATACTATCCTAAGCCTCAATTTGCACTATATACTTCATTTTTTTTTATTTTGCCCCCTAAAATGCTTAAATTAGATGAATTTTCGTTTTAAGGAAGGGCAAAAGTGAGATATCACATATATGTAACTTTTGGGATCATTTTAAAAAATAATTAAACTTGTAAATTGAAAACTAATTCCACCCTTCACCTTTTTCATCAAACATGACCCCTCCCCCCACCACACCCCATCCTTCATCTTCTTCATCCAACATGTCAACCTAAACATAAATCCTCATCATACAATGCATCAACTCTTCAAAAGCTTTGGATTTCAACACTCATCAATCCAACAAAAAGATTCAATTTTTAGCCTAAATTATCAAACTAATTTTCAATTACATAAGCTTTTTCATAAATTCATCAAACCAACAATAAAGATCCAATTTTTTATACAAACCCAACAATAAATATTCCGACGAGCTTCAAGGAAGCTCCGATTTGCAGGGATAGGGAGGTTTGGTCGCGATTTTGCATTGAGGAGGGAAGGTCGCGACCAGACCATTTGCAGGGAGGGGGGAGGGGGCTGGTTGAAAGGTTAAAGGGGGGGGGGGGGGGGTGGGGGGTGGCTAGTTGCGAGTTTCTATTTGACCTCTGTGCTTGCTCTCCACTGTATGTTTTTCTATTGCATCTTTGACATAATTATGTCATATCACAATTTATGATTAAGGTTTAAGCTTTGCAATTGATGTTGTCATGGCTCTTGATGGAACTTTACTGTTAGAAGAAATAATACAAGCTGACATGTGTTTTAACATGGTGTCTATTTTATGTATTTGCTCTTTGTATCTTTTTGAGGCTAAAAATTGGATCTTTTGTTGGTTTGATGAGTGTTAGAATCCTAAGCTTTTCAAGATTTGATGCATTATATGGTGAGGATTTATGTTTAGGTTGACATGTTGGATGAAGAAGATGAAGGTGGGGTGTGGTAGGGGAGGGTCATGTTTGATGAAAAAGATGAAGGGTGGGGTTAGTTTTCAATTTACAAGTTTAATTATTTTTCAAAAGGACCCCAAAAGTTACATATATATGTGATATCTCAATTTTGCCCTTCCTTAAAACGAAAATTCATCTAATTTAAGCATTTTAGGGGGCAAAATGAAAAAAAATGAAGTATAGGGGCAAATTGAGGCTTTGGGTATAGTATTAGGGTGCACTTTGAAATTTCGCCGATAATAGAGGGTTCAAAATGAAAATAAGCCTATTATTATTATTGTTTTAATATAAATTAAATTAGGATTATGTATGTTAACTAATATTGTAGAAATCTGTTTTCCTTTCTTTCCCTCTTAATCACTTTTGTTATTTATTCAAGTTTATTAATTTTATATTACTGAGCATATATGACTCTCAAAAATATATTTATAATATTATTATTTTAAATGTTTTCTTTTTGTAATATAAATAAAAATTGAATAACTAAAATGATTAGATAACGATTTAAAATCCAGGTGGCCCGCAGATAAATAAATGTCGTCCTAATCTAAATAAATGGTTAAACTACAGTCGGTGTATTTATAACCCTATATAAATTATTAATACCCAACCCACTAAAAATTGCACACGTGGCCATGACTGAAAAAATCAATTATTTATTTATATAATGTTGAAAAACGATCTTCTCATGAATTTTGAAAGAAAATTAAAACCTTAAACTGTGGTCCCACACAAAATATAATTAAAATTTTAATATCTCTTATATGCTACTACATTTTAAAATAATAGACATTTGGGGTTTTCATATATATATATATATATATATATATATATATATATATATATATATATATATATATATATATATATTTTAAATTATTTTTATTCACTTATGCAAAAGAAACGAAATTGATACATATCTTGAATTCGTTTTTAAATGTGTTTTCATGTTATTATTTTATATAATTTTCTATTATATATATATATATATATGAAATAATTGATTACTAAGGTTTTGTTTCAAAAAATATGAGTTCTATTAAAATAAAATAGAAAGAATATTAAAAGACTAATTTCTTGTACGTTACTTTTGAAAGTAACAAATAAATTTTCTTTTCTATTATTATAATATGGTTTTCTTGAACATCGCAAATTTAGATATCGTTTAGCTCATTCAACAAAGTCCTATAAATATAATTGAGAAAGAAAAATATTTGGTAAGATATTTTTGTCCTCTCGAAGTAATACCCCAAAAGGCCAAACAACACTTGGAGAAAATCGAAGCCTCTTTCTCCCTATATTTCCTTCCCCTTTTAATCATATTTCCCCTTTCAAAATCTTTTTCACAATAATATCTCCAACCCATGAAAAAAAGACCAAGATATAGGACAAACAATATGGAATTTGAGCTCACTGAGCCTGAGAAGGAGGCGGCGTTGCTGTTGATTCAACTCAGCTGCGATTCTGATGATACCAGAACCACCGGCAGCGACTGCAGAAGCGGTGGTGATCGTCGAAAAAGGGTTGGGGTTGTGGAAGAAGAAAGCGTGGGAGATAATAGTGGTGATGAGATATGTTCCCGAAATTGTGAAGAGACTATTTTGATCGTCAAGAAAAAGAAGTTTAAAACGATTGTTGAATTGTATAACCAAACAGAGCCTTTATTGGAGGGAAACATAGTGTCTGAAGATGATGAATATTAGCAAATGTTTATGTAAACGTTGTCCTTCATGTTCTGGGATCATATATATGTTTTAATTATGGTGTGTTTGGTTGTTAATATATTTAGTTTTCTTGTGTTTTTGTGGTTGAGTTATTTCAATTGTTGTTGCTTAACTAGTGACCTTGATCCTCTCCACTAATTACCTGATAAAAAGTTTAATTGAAGTATAATAATATAGTTTTAAAAATAAAGACAATATCTACAACTACTTAAGTATTTTATTTGGTTTTCATCATTCCAAGACCACTACTTCATATTCACATTTCTCCTAACCTATTAAAACTTCATAAAGAAGTAGCATCAGCAACTCAAATTTTCGCTAGCTTGTCAACGGAACATGTAACATACTGTAGATAATATAGTATAATTTGGAGAAAATTGCACAAATAGTCTCCAATAATATCATTAAACTACAGTTTAGTTTTCATTAGAAGCATTTTTGTAATTTAGTCTTTGAAAGTAGTAAAATAAATTACAAATTAGTCTCCACCTTAACTATTAATTTTTAATATCAACACACGATGAGAGGTTAAATTTGGGGTAAATAAATGATTTTCTAAGACTTCGAATCATTTCTTGTGTTCAAAATTGATGAGGTTTCACATTTCAGCTTCCTATTGAAGTTCGATTAAGTGCCAAAAATAAGTTTATGTCTTAAAAAAGTTAGTTTGCATCAAATTTAACCTCTTGTTACGTGTTGATATTAAAAGTCAACAGACAAATTAACATGGGCATTAATCTGTAATTTTTACTTTTGAGGATTAAATTACAACGATACCATTATTTTGAAGTAAACTATTAAGTTGACATGATTGAATATACCTTATACAATTCACTTTACAATTTGCATCAAACTAAAATATTAGCAAGTAGAATATAGGTACTATATATATTCGATATATTTGGTGATATTGTAATGTTAATGGATTCTATACAATTAATACTGGTGAGTTAATGAGGCATATGTAAGTTTGTTGGTGTTGTTTCAGCAAATAATATCGACGAGAAAAAATTATGTCGAACGTGAGGGGATCTTATATATTGACTTGGGAGTAAAACGACTTTCAATATGGGATGTGCATCTTAACAGCTCCCCTCATGTGTAACCCGATCGTCGGAGAAATTTTCCTCGCCTGTATTATTTGCCTAAACAATATTAACGGGATTGCACGTAACTGGACCACACTCATATGAAAAAAGAAAGCACACTTCTCGAATAGTTCGTTCAAAAGTTGTAGCAATTATTCGATATATGATCTAATCCCATTTTCGTTGTTTCTTTCTTCTGTTAATTAAACACCTACTACAAGTTCAAATGAATGAATATTCATTGTTTTGTGAGAAAGGGGAAAGGTGGGTGGATCATCCTTAAATTGTTACTCATTTGGTTTTTTCTTTTGTTTTCAATATTTACATTTCAATTATGTAATAGCGTTCATAGTGTATGTAGGTAAACAAAGAATACGAATTTACACGTAAATTTTATCTTTATAATCAAAATTCAAACTAAAAGCCAAGGTGCTACTTAGGCGTGGAGAAAAATTGAAATCGGACCGAACTGAACTGAAACCAAATCAATAACCGATTTTTTGGAATCGTTCGGAGACAAACCGATTTCGGTTCTCCCTTTGAAGGAACCGAACCAATGTGGTTCGGCTTATGGAAGAACCGATAAAAATCGAACCAAACCGATGACTACTTTTATGTAGAAAAAATTAAGATTAATAAAGGATAATTGGTGAGAGGATTTAACATTGTTCATCTATTATAAAATGATGAACCATTATATTTATTTAATAAAAAATCATGTATTATCATCAGTAAATGAGCCTTAGGCTCGGCTCGGAGGTGAAAGCTTCCGAGCTCCGAGCTAGCTCACTTAGCTCATTTTAAAATTTTAAGTTTAGTCGGATTAACAAAAATTTATTTTACATAAATAATTAATAAAATTAATTAACATGTAACAAGTAATAAAATGAATTAATATGTGAAAATATACATAAAAACATTAAATTCATTATAAATTAACATTAATAGTAGTAATGGAAGTGACTAACAACGTACAACATAACTAATCTTATTAAAAATAATACGAACATATGTACTATCGAGCTACAGAGCCGGCTTCCCGAGCTAGCTCGCCGAGCTGATGAGCCAAGAACACAACCTGTAGCTTAGCTCGTTTTGTTACTAATCGAGTCGAACAGCTCGTTTAGCTCGTCTCATGGATAGCTCTGTGTATACACCATGTTAAATACACATACATAATTTATCAAAGTAATTCATATTCATTAATGGCAAAAATGAAAACTATTCTAGGATATTTAATTCAATGTTAGTTGAAACTGATATGTTTCCTAAAATACATGTAACAATTATTGAATTGACACATATTAGAAACTAGAAAAAGAAAGAAATAAAAGTAGATCAGATCCTCTTGGAAGTAATAAAAGTAGAGGTACATATCCCAATTAATTAACCTAACTTTTTTTTTTGATACTTAGCGATGTATTATATAAATGAGGGAAAAATTAATAGACAAATACAAAAAAACGTTTCATGAGCCCGGCGCAACAGTCTAAAGAGTTGGTTCATTTGCTCGGTTAGACTCCACCGTTATTACAAGCCCAACAAGATAAGCCCATTGTTTAGGTTGATTGATGGTATGGTTCTTTTGAGGATTCTTGTGCCTTCTAGAATATTATTCATATTTTCTGGTTATCTATGCGTGTTTGATCAATCAGTGGTCTAAACTTCTGAAAATAAACTAAAAATAGTCAAGTAATAATTTAAACTTGAAAAAGATCTTTCATATTCTCGAAACATGACCAATAGCAAAAATGAGGTTTGAGTTTTGTTGGATATTATTAAGGTTGCTTAAGAGTGAATCAAATTTGAAGTGGAAAAAAATGAGTTTGTCATTTTTTTTAATTAAGTGAGTTTGTCATCCACTTAATAAGTAAAGAAGTTTGAGATGTTGTTGAATAAGAAACAACATTGTATTGAGCTTGGAAAATAAACTTGGGCTCGTGCGAGTCAAGTTTTGCTTCCGGTCGAGCTTGGTTTGCATGTGAGATTGCAAAGGGTGTAACGGTTGTAACCGTTGGTGTATTGACTGACAATGAATGACCTGACTATTATGGAATGTAATGGCAACAATTAGTATTAATAATTGTGCATTATATTTTGAATTGACTACCGTTACAAAATATAATGGCAGCAATTGCTACGCATAATTGTGCATTATATTGACTAATATAATGGTAGCAATTAGTAACATAATTGTGCATTATATTTTTTATTGACTCAGCTTCTACACGGTTACAAAATATAATGGCAGCAATTACTACGCATAATTGTGCATTATATTTTGAATTGACTAATATAATGACAGCAATTAGTAACATAATTGTGCATTATATTTTTGATTGATTCAGCCTCTATAAATAGGCAAAACCTTAATCCTTCTACCACACTTGAAACACACACAACTTTAGCACAAAAATAAAAACAGAGAACTCCCATACTCGCTGAGTTTTTACACTTGCTTTTCGTCGGTGATACGCATGCTCATAGGCGGTTCGTTGGTTGGCTCATTGTGCTTGTGAGGTCGAACCAAGAGGTGGTTTTATCCTGGGAAACTTGCGACCAAGAAATCCTTAGCACCGAAGGGAGGTCGAAAAAGTTTTAAGGAAAGCGGTATCCGTGACTCCATCTGGTTTATGTTTGTTATATTTTTTTTATAGTTATTGTAATTTTTAACTCTAGTAATCATTGTCATACGTTGTTCATGAGTTTGTTGTTTTTCTTTTGCAAAGTTTTATTGTATAGTAGCACATTCCCGGTATCGGTCCTACAGCTTAAAACTTTTTCGACCGGGGCTTCATACAATACCTTTGCAATGGGATCGAATGTGGACACATCCGTGGTGAATGTTGTTGATGGTACAGTGCCGAATGCGACCAGCCAGATTGTACGGGTTCCATTCTGACTATTTGAGTCGGAATTACTTGTTGAGTTATTTATCTGATGATTTGTACGGGGTATATAAAACATACTCTACTACAAAAGAGTGTTGGGATGTTCTTGAGTATAAGTATAAGACTCAACATGCTAGTACCAAGAAACTTATCGTGGGTAAGTTTCTTGATTTCATGATGGTTGATGAAAAACCAATTACCGAGCAAGTTTGCGAACTTGAGGTAATTTTTTATGAGATTCAAGTCGAAGGCATGATCTTGAACGTCAATGGTGGTTGTGGGCCACCACATTTTGTGTTAAATGTGAGTTGGAAACACCAAATGAGATGAATGATTATTAAGATTATGTGAAAATATGATTCACATAATTGGTGTAACTCCAAGAGAAGGGAGTGTACACAATTTTCATGTGAATGATTAATTTGTTTCGAAATTAATCATGTGAAAATAACTAAGATTAATTTTGAGAAATTAATCGTGCGATTAAGAAATGGAAAACCTTTTGTATATGAGGGATTAAAGTTTGTTTAACAAACTAATACTAGTAAACACTTGATAAAGTGATTGATATACTAGTGAGATATTGCCAAATAACCTCTTAAATGAGAGTGATAATAGATGGTTTAGTGAACATCTATGGATGTTGAGGCATGCGAAAAAATAAGTTGATTATTGATATAGGTCATGTTGTTAGAACTTGGACCTAGATTTTGTTATGGAAAACAAAGATATACGAATATTGAAATTGTTTGTTGATGAACAATTTATGGAAGAAAAAAAAAACGTCCTCATTGTGAAAATTCGTATGAGAAAAGAAATGAGGAATAAATTGTCTCATGACAGAATTTTATGCATATTGATTATCAATGTTTTAAAAGTATGCATATGTGAGCAAAACGTTATTCATAAGTGTGGTTATGATAACTTTGAATAATTCAAAGACATTCAAAATACTTTGAGACTTAATGTCTGAAGCATTTCCAAAGGAAATGAAGTTCAAAAATTATCTTCAAATTGATTAATCTGTTTAGATTTAATCAAGTAAATGTCATGGGACATTAAGATTAATTTTGAAAAATTAATCACTTGGAAAACAAATTTCAGTTCTTTGAAAATCGAAAGATGGTTTATTGTAAAATTCAAGTTTGGTGGGCAAAGTAACACAAACTAAGAATGGTGTTAGTGATGCATTATCATCAAAGATAATTTCTTTTTGAAAAAATTATGATTGTTAAGTGGTCTCATATGAGAATGATATGGATCAAAAGAAGATCCTGATGTTGAGAAATATAAATATTGTATTTTAACGATTGGAGATTCATTTTAAATGAAAATCTTGTGTTTGTGTTGTACACATAAGTCATACCAAGAAAATTGCTTTGTCATAAGTAAAGTGTATATTTGTGGAATTTTCGAAATGGTGGAAATTGATCCAATATCACATGCTAAAGAAGTTATGAGAAATGGAAAGTTCAATAGAGTTGAACGTGATTTCATGGTTTGTCAATGCTAGAAAATATATGCATATATATCGATATATATATATATTTATATATATATATACATATATAAAGAATTTGGAGCTTCGAGAGTCCAAATCTTATATATTTTGATAAAAACGCTAATGTGGGGGCGTTAAAATTTACATATGAAATGTTGTATATTTCATATGAAGAGATACAATGGTACTTGAGGGTACATATAATGAATTGAGTGCGAAATGATGAAGGTGGTGAATGTCTCACCTTTTGATCAATTCTGTGACAAGCGTGGCATCGTGCACGAAGTGACTGTTGGAAATTGATGTGTCAATTTCCTCAGATAGTGCCCGAGAACTATATCATCTATATATACGGTTCAACAACCGATAGTTATCTGAACTATCAGTAGTCTCACCCGAGATAATGCCGGGGGTCATCGAATGGCAGACTAGGCTCTCACGATGATCTTCGGGATTCGAGTATACGGTCTTATACGTTGAATCCCGATGCTTTCGTTACTCGGGCTATGAGGTCACACACATAACAATTACCGAAGATACTTTCGAGTAGTGACCCGAAAGTGAATAAGGGATTTGATCCATATTGAGGAATTTCGGTTCGATCGAGATCGTGTCCCGACCGAACCGATGGTGCGCCCGGAATTAGTTCCGGACGCACTATTTAGGGTTTATGTATATATATATATGTGAGATATATATTTATATATTATCATTTATTGAAATGATTTAATTAATTAATGAATTAATTAAACAAGATATGATTTAATTAATTAATTAAGATTAATTAACTAATCTCATCATTATGAGGAGTTGACATCTTGGTGGCTACTTTATGCCTTGGGAAGGCTTTGTATCCCTTGGGAAGGCTTTGTATCCCTTGGGAAGAACTCTTGTAAGAGCATCTTCCATGGACCAAGAGGCATTAACCATATGGATGGTTAATGTGTTTGTTTAGTATGCAATATGTTTCATCATCCATTCTATATCATAAGATGATATTGAATGTGAAGAAATCAATCTAAGTCTTGCATATCTCTTGCTAGAGAACACAAGAACACAAACAAACACACTTCATCTTCAACCTCAACCCTCTAGCAAAACTCTAAGTGTAGAGTGTAGAACTAGTTCTACATTTTTGCTATAGTAGTAAAGACTACATACTCCTCAATAACACACACTAGTCCAAGTGTGTCTTATTGCTATCTAAGGTATTGGTGTGGACTATTTCATAGTAGTTTCATATCACCTTGGTGATAGACATTTCTTCAAGGAGAAAGCAAAGGAGCAAGGTGTGGGGATAAGCGCTTAAAGATTTACAAAGCTTCCGCTCACGCTTCAAAGGTATAACTTTGTAGCACTACTCTTTTATATGTTAATTGTAGCATATTCACACTACCTTTGAACATATACTTCTATGAGCTAGTTTCATTGTGTAAATTCTAACGATCAACGAATTAGGGTTTTCTAGACATATGAACTATCGTAGTTCATTGTGTCTTGCAACCCCGGGATATTCTAACAGTGACACCACCATAATCTCCTCAATCAAATGGGATTGTTGAAAGGAAGAATCGATTACTGAGAGAAAGCATGAATGCCTTGTTGATAAGTTTAGACTTACCTCAAGGAATGTGGGGGGAAGCGATTCTTATGGCAAATAACCTATTGGATAAGATTCCTCGCAAAAATGAGGAAAATACCCCTTTTGAGTTATTCAAAGGTAAGACCCCAACCTACAAACATCTTCGAGTGTGGGGGTGTTTGGCAAAGGTCATGGTACCTCCTCCTAAGCAGGTGACCATTGGACCTAAGACGGTTGATGCAATATTTATTGGATATGGACACAATAGTAACACATATCGATTTCTGGTGCATAAGAGTGATAACTCAAGAGTGCACAAAAATAGAATATTAGAGTCACGAAATGCAACATTCTTTGAACATGTATTTCCGTTGAACTCTAATGAAGGTGTTGCGACATCGAAAAGGGTACATGAACCTGCGGGTAGTGTCAGTGTCGAGACTATAGAAAGTCACGATAAGGAAATTGAGCCTGAAGAACCTCGCCGAAGCAAAAGGGCTCGTGTCGAGAAGACATTTGGTTCTGATTTTGTAACGTAAATGCTTGAAAGTGAACCTCGTACTTACCATGAGGCTGTAAGTTCAACTGAGGCTCCACTTTGAAAAGAGGCAATACGGAGTGAAGTTGAATCAATTCTCCAAAATCATACTTGAGAATTGATAGATCATCTGCCGGGATGTAAACCTCAAAAATCAAAATGGATCTTTAAGAGAAAGATGAAAGCCGGTGGGACGATAACCTCTAACAGGATGATCTTAGCAATCGATGCATTGCGTAATTTGGATGTACATCAAATGGATGTAAAAACAACTTTCTTAAATGGAGAGTTCGATGAGAAAATTTATTTGGAACAACCCGAGGGGTTTACAGAAAGTATGTCGACTTGTCAAATCGTTATATGGCTTAAAACAAGCGCCTAAACAATGGCATGAGAAGGTTGATAAGTCAGTACTTTCAAATGATTTTAGAATCAATGACTGGGTAAAGACTCGTGCCTCCAAATTTCATATATTGTGACAATGAATCTGCACTTGGAGGGGCACGGAACCATATGTATAATGGTAAGTCGAGACACATTCGTCGACGTCATAATACCATTAGACAGTTACTCTCAACTGGAGTTATCACTGTTGATCATGTAAAATCAAAGGATAACATTGTGGATCCGTTAACCAAAGGGTTAAGAAGAGAATCAGTTGAGAAATCGTCGGATGGAATGGGATTGAAAACCCTTGAAACAATATGCTAATGAGTGACAACCCTACCTAGTTGACTGGAGATCCCAAGATCTAGGTTCCAAGGGACAACTGGCTCATATTGCGTAAGTAGGTCACTGTGGGGGTCTCCCCTACCCATTCCTAGACGAGAAACAGTGACACCCGTATGGATAAGGATAAGCTATGCTTTTAATGACTCTGTAAGATATTGAAGGAGTACAACGGGGTACTCAAAAATATAAGAAGTCACCTATGTGAGCTAAAGTGAGGGCCGCTTTAGAAGAGAAATGTCCGGAGGGTACATTTCTTGACGACAACTCACAGAACCAGGCATGTGTCCATGGCCTAACCGGACACCATAGTGAGAACTGATATGAGTCAGATCGAAACCTGTGTGGAGTATGTCATCATTTGCTACCAAAAACGGACTAGTTCCAAGACATCGCGTCTACTATATCTGTTGGTGAATGTAAACATATGTAAACAAGGGAAGGTTCCAAGACCATCACATCTACCTATCCTATGCAGGAATCGATCGATGTTGTTATCACCAATTATCGAGTCAAAATCTTTTCAAATTTTGTATCCTGTGGGGATATTGTTTGTTTGAATACAAATTTTGATTCATGTGGGGGATGTTGGATATTATTAAGGTTGCTTAAGAATGAATCAAATTTGAAGTGGAAAAAAATGAGTTTGTCATTTTTTTTTATTAAGTGAGTTTGTCATCCACTTAATAAGTAAAGAAGTTTGAGATGTTGTTGAATAAGAAATAACATTGTATTGAGCTTGGAAAATAAACTTGGGCTCGTGCGAGTCAAGTTTTGCTTCCGGTCGAGCTTGGTTTGCATGTGAGATTGCAAAGGGTGTAACGGTTGTAACAGTTGGTGTATTGACTGACAATGAATGACCTGACTATTACGGAATGTAATGACAACAATTAGTATTAATAATTGTGCATTATATTTTGAATTGACTACCGTTACAAAATATAATGGCAGCAATTGCTAGTGCATTATATTGACTAATATAATGGTAGCAATTAGTAACATAATTGTGCATTATATTTTTTATTGACTCAGCTTCTACACGGTTACAAAATATAATGGCAACAATTACTACGCATAATTGTGCATTATATTTTGAATTGACTAATATAATGACAGCAATTAGTAACATAATTGTGCATTATATTTTTGATTGATTCAGCCTCTATAAATAGGCAAAACCTTAATCCTTCTACCACACTTGAAACACACACAACTTTAGCACAAAAATAAAAACAGAGAACTCCCATACTCTCTGAGTTTTTACACTTGCTTTTCGTCGGTGATACGCATGCTCATAGGCGGTTCGTTGGTTGGCTCATTGTGCTTGTGAGGTCGAACCAAGAGGTGGTTTTATCCTGGGAAACTTGCGACCAAGAAATCCTTAGCACCGAAGGGAGGTCGAAAAAGTTTTAAGGAAAGCGGTATCCGTGACTCCATCTGGTTTATGTTTGTTATATTTTTTTTATAGTTATTGTAATTTTTAACTCTAGTAATCATTGTCATACGTTGTTCATGAGTTTGTTGTTTTTCTTTTGCAAAGTTTTATTGTATAGTAGCACATTCCCGGTATCCGTCCTACAAGTTTGATGTAAATGGTTGAAAAGTGTGTCTGCTTATTCGATTTATGTATTGAGTATTTGAGTATCTCTTAGCTCTCGTGGTGTCATGGTGTGCGTGTAATCAATTGTTGACTGTTTCTTTCGAAAATAAAATCGCTTACATATACGAGTTAAATAAATAACATTTCTCATTTGCGTCATCACATACCTACTTCTTCACGGCCAAGGGGTAAATAGTATTTTTCCACTTCATTCTACAATAATCAACATAGTGTGAACAAGTTGATCAAGAAGTTGCATTTAATCAAAGTTAATCGAATAGTCTAGTTGAAAAGACTCTTACTAGTGACCAAAAAGGTCATGAATTCGAAACTCACATCTATCGCTAATTTACAAATATATATATATATATATATATATATATAGTTGAATTTAATTCATTGTCATGAGTCATGACTCATGAGGATTAATTAACGGAATGAAAATTATTGAGTACAAAACTTCATCAGTTCCCAATAATGAGCCATTGATATAAGTAGTTTCGAAAATTGTCATCACCAATTTACAGTTTAGTTTCAATAGTGACAATGGTACAATTTAGTCCTTGAAATTGGCAAAAAAAGTCACATATTGGTCCCCACATTAATTTTTTTGTTAATTTTTAACATCAGTATTTAGTACGCGATGAGAGGTCAAATTTAGGGCCAAAAAATATGTTTTTTAAGATTTGAACTCATTTTTGGTGTGTAATGAAAATTCGTTATAAAGTTGAAATGCAAACTTTATAAATTTCTAACATCATAAAATGAGTTTATGTCTTAAAAAAACCATTTTTTAACCCTTCATCGTGTGTTGGTGTTAAAGATTAAAGTAACAATTATCGTTGATGAGACTAATCTACAATTTGTTTGGCCACTTTCAGGGACTAAACTGCAACAATGTCATTATTGGGGATTAAACTACAACTTGATAACATTATCGGAAACTATTTATGCAATTAACTCCCCAAATAACTATATTATAGGAAAATAATTTTTAAAAGTGCCACATATATAACGATATAAGCTCGCAAGTTTGATCTCTAGAGTGCAACTTTAATATGTCACATAGTTGAGTTTTGCAGCAACGATCCCAGTAAGGGGGCTAAATTGTACTTTAGTCCCTGTAATTGAGAGCGTTACATTGTAAGTCTTTGATAGTGTACACATTGTGTGGATTTAGTCTCATTTTTAACGGAACCGGTAGTTTTGAATGATTTTAGGAATTTTGGGGTCAAAATGAAAATTTTCAAAAATTTTGGGTCATGTGTAGATTTTTTGATGCGCATTTAGTCCTTGTTAATTTCTTTTGGGTGCACATTTAGTGCTTTTTTTCTTCCTTGTTATTATTATCATTAATATTATTATTACTTTCATTATTTTTATGTTAATTATTATTATTATTATTATTATTATATACAAAATAAAAATAAAATAATCTCACCCCCACCCCTCTTCATCGACAAATTTGGAAGAATGACACCTTTTCTATAAATTTTGTAAAACTTTTTGGCACCCATGACTTTTTTTATAATAGATGGCACTAGGGGGGAATGACTAAATTACCCCCAATATTTTGATACATTTTTTCAATTTGCTTCACATTTTTTTTCTTAGTAAAAGGGTTCGATATTGGTAGTTGTTTTAGTTAAAAGTTTTGATTTTTTTGTAGTAATTTAGCAAAAAGTATTCGATTTTTGGTAGTTTTTTCGCAAAAAGATTCGATTTTCATTGTTTCGCAAAAAGTTCAATTTTGGTAGTTGGTTGGCGAAAATTGTTCGCTTTTGGTAGTTGTTTGCCAAAAAGTTACCAAAACCAAACTTATTTCGCCAAAATCGAAACTATTAGCTAAAACAAATACCAAAATCGAACCACAAAAGAAAGAAAACATTTAAAAGAAAATAAAAAAAATTCGAAAAAAAATTGAAAATCTCCCTCTTCATCGTCCTCGACCTCCCCGTTCCCTCTTTCCCTTTTCCAATAGAAACGCCTCCCCCCCCCCTCGAACACACACCACACCACCACCTTAATAATAATAATAATAATAATAATAATAATAATAATGATGAAAATAATAATAATTAGGATAATAATAATAATGATGAAAATAATAATGAGAATAATGCGGATAATTATAATGAAATAATGAAAATATTAATAATAATCAGAATAATAATAATAATAATAATAATAATGAAAATAATAATGAGAATAATGAGGATAACCATAATAACAATGAAAATATTAATGAGAATAATGCGGATCATAATAATAAAATAATGACAATAATAATAATAATAATAATAATGAGAATAATAATAATGAAAATAATAATAATAATGAGATTAATGACGATAATAATAATAATAATAATAATAATGATGAAAATAATAACAATAATAATTATCATAATAATAATATGAAAATTTTATAGTAATAATAAATATAATAATTGTAATTATCAAGGACTAAATACGAACCAAAAACTAAATGGCCCAAATTTTTCAAAAATTTTCATTTTGAGCCCAAAATTCCAAAAACAGTTTAATACTAACGTTTCCGTTAAAATGGGACGAAATCCACACAATGTCTATCAAAGACTGAGACTGCAACGCTTCAATTATAGAGACCAAAGTGCAATTCAGCCCAACTTACTGAGACCATTGATGCAAAAAACTCTCACATAGTTACAATTTGAATTAATAGTTAATATGGCCCTAAAAATTGGAATCATAATGCATTGTGGTATCCACTTTAAATGACTCAGTTTGATCTATCTTTTCAGTTAAATGATAGAAGTTAAAAATAATCATACAATAAAAAATAAACTATATTTTTAAATTAAGCAATTGGGAGTCTAAGTTCCAAATAAATAGCTTCGTCTTTTCTGACTTCTGTTGCAATGAACACTCGCTTTCTGGATGTGATTCCAATCCACGTAATGCTTGAACTTCGCTTCCTCTATGTGAGTCCGATCCCCAAAATTTGGCTATTAAGTTATAAAAAAATTTGATTTTGACCCCAAAATCACTATTCAGGCTAAAATTTGACGGATGTGACGGAATAGGGACTAAATTGCACCATTTAACACACTTTCAGGGACCATTTCCGCAACAGTGCCACATTCGAGGACCAAAATGCATCAGACCCCCACTTATTGGGACCATTTCAACAATTAACTCCTTAATCACACACTATATTTTTTCAGGAATCAAATTGCCAATTAATAAATCTTTCATAAATACATTACTTGTAAGAATCTATATAGCGTATTTTTATTCCAATGCTTATATCATATCATAGAATTGGCTTCGCCAAATAAGGAACTATATAAAAATGCAAATGATTACCAACCTCTACACATGCTAAGTACAACTTGAAAGATCTCATACAAATCAAATTACAACTATAAATCCTCACTTCATGGAGGAGATTGCCCCATAGATAGCTTCTCATTTGTGTTGAAGGATTCAAGAACAACACAAGTATTGGTATCAACTGAGGCCGCGGTGGCTACGACCGACGAAGAGCCACCTGAAGAGGCTGGTGGTGTAGTAGTAGTTTTAGTTGTGCTTTCTTGATTTATAAGGGATGATATGGCAGCAGCAACAGCAACCCTAAACTTCGGATCAGAAGTAATTGCACTCATATTTTCAGCCAACAACTTATTTTCTTCACTTTTTGAGCCCATTTTGTAGTTCTCTAATTTCTTGGTATCATTATTCATAATGCTCCTATTATTGTGGATCCAAGAAAGATTCATAGGCGAAGATGACGATGAAGAAGATTGTAAATTTGAGTTTCCATTTATGGTGCTCATGAAATTATGGTTGTTTCCTATGCCTGGTGATGGGTAGGGAAATGAGGAAGAGTTGATGATCATATGATTGGAGTAAGGTGGAAAATGGTATGGTGATGATGGGTGGATGTTAGAATTGGACATGAAGCTGGCATTATTATGATTGTCTGAGCGGTGGGGGTAATTACTTGGAGAGTCTACTAGCATGTAGGAGGCTGGAGACGACGCTGTGGAAGCCATTGCGGTTGCTCCGACTGGAAGAGGGTGGTTGTGTGTTCCTTCATATGTTGTGATTAATATTGACATGTCATCCAAACATCTTTGCACCTGTTGCACAATAAGTCAAGTTGTCGAAATAGTCTCAATAAGTGCCAACGATAGACAAATGGTCAGTAACTCAGTATATATAAGTCTCCTATTTGTGCACAACGTTGTTGCTTACGAGGACCAAAGTGAAACGCGAATCCTACCTGTTTTCTGACTGGACATCCTGCAGCCACTGTGCATCGATAGTAGGCTCGTGGACAAGGATTTCCTTTAGCAATTTTTTGACCATATTTTCTCCATTGGCATCCATCATTCATCTATATCAATCATATAAATCAAGTCAATTGCAGGGACGACTCTTCGTACTAAAATAAAATTTTATAAGTGGTCTACATAGTCTGAACTAACCGTAGCCGATTCGCATCGAGCTCGAACCGAAACCCTAGCCTTACGATTAGGTGGTGAAGAAACTTGTCTTGTAATCCCACCCAAGCTACTTCCATGTGGCCTATTGTTACTGTAAGGATCTTGCATTGATGTCAATCCTGATGAAGCAATTGTTACCTCTTTATGTTTCTCTTCTTCCATCTCTATTGTATTGCTTTTTAGCATCAATGACAACCCCAACCCACTTCTGTCAACGTCGTCGCCTTCCAACGATGGCGGTGATGATGGTGTCTGAAGAAATTTGGTAACTACTTCTTCATTCATCACTTCATTTCCTCCATTAAGTGAAAGAAATAATCTAGTAGGATTATCATCCTAATAAACAATAAATAAATGAGAAAATAATAGTAATAGTAAAGGTAATCGAAATAGAATTTTAAAGTATGTTAAGTTACCTTATTATTATTATTATTATTATTATTATTAACATCTTGTTTGTTTTGCTGTAAAATAGCCAACTTCATTTGCAGATCATAGTAATCTTTCATTGTTTGTTCTACCACTTTCCTCAATGCTTGATTCTCCTCTTTCATACGCTCCATCTCCTCCTGTAATTCACAAAACTGGAAATTTATATATAACTAACTAAGAAATAATAATAGAAATTAAAAACCATAAATATAAAACCAAATGAATTAATATAATCTAATTAATTAAGGGTTTGCATATTTTTTACTCAATTATACCATTTGGTCCCTTTTTATATAGTTGATAATCATACATGAACATGATTCAAGAACATACAAATAGACGTCAATCTCTATCATTAAATATCATGTTTTGGTTTAAAGTGCAAACTATCTTTTAATTTGATCTATAATGACTCATCATATATATAAGGTCGTTTTTGCTATTTCCTTTACTTGAAACACAAGATGGTCACTTCTTTAATTTGTAACCGGTATCGGTAGCCGTTATTTATCTGCGAATGTACAAGTTGATTGACAACGTCGATTAAAAAAGTGCTGGAATAAGGAGAATCGAACTCATGATGAATTCGCCAGCTCCACCAACTTGATCAACTTCCACGAGGCACGATAGTTCTTCCTTTATACTTCATAGTGATTATTACTATTACTGACTATATTATCTTAGTTTAATTTATTGAAACTATAATAATACCTGGCTTGTGTTCAATATTTCTGAAGATTTCTCAATTGATGATGAAGCTGCTTCTTCTTCTTGTTGTTCTTCATCTTGGGCATCTCGAAGTTTGAGAGATAGATCAATTTCCATTTGATTGGGTGGCCGAAAAAGAGAAACTAGTGATGTTTGAATGAAGTTTTTCTCATCTTGATTTATTATTATGCTGCTTTTGAGGCACCAAAGTCAATTCTATCGACTCAAAGATGTGTATAGTAAATAGACAAACAAAAAAATGCCGCATCTAAGTTGACTTATATTAGATCCCATCACTATTAGCCTCCATATGTATAACATAGAATATAATATAGCTTGCAATATATTTTATATCAACTATTAATTAGCATTCAAGCCAGCTCTATAACATACTATATATAAATTTGATCAGCTAGTTAATTATAGGAATTGACTTAGTGCCCGTTTATAGTTTCAACTATAATTTTATAGAAGTGGGATATGTATGGTAAATTATATAGAAATATGGTCCACGTAATTAATTAAGTCACCATCAAGTTATAAACTTATACTTCCTCTTTTGCCTCAACTCCCATAATTATTATCTATTAAATCCCAGTTAATTCTGGTTTATGAGAATTTGTTTCATATTTCATTCTATCAGTTAATTGCTAATAAGAACTTTAATATTTTTTATTTATAATGCTATTACATATATACTTTCATCGTTATTTTACAAAAAAAGAAGGAAAAGAAATTTAGGACTTTGGAGTTCCAGTGGGTCCTCATTGAGTGCAGTGATCTCGACGAAGCTCACGATTACGTGCAACTTATATGGTGCTATATATTTTAGCTGGGTTTGTCTAATTTAATAGTTAATTGTAGTTTTGACCCCAGATAATGGGACATGGTTACATTTTAGTCCCAGATAGATATAATTAACGTTGTAAATTAGTTTTTGAAAGTGGCACAAGTGTTGAAGTATATATAGTTTCCGAAAGTGACACATGTAGCACATTAGTTACTATTTTTCAAGGACCAAACTGAAACATTTCACTCTCAAGGATTATATCTCAACACTTGGGCCACTTTCGCAGACTAATATGCAACAATGTATTTATATGGGACCAACGTGCGACTTCTTCTCACTATTTGTGACTAAATCGATAATTATATCTCTAATTCAAGCCAAGACTCGAGTTTGAGCATGTTTATTACTCCATCCGTTTCAAAATACTAGATTGTTTAGAAAAAAAATTACTTTTTCATAATTCTTGATTGTTTACAGAATTCAATGTATTTTTGTACTCATAATTTCCTTTTTACCTTGCTTTAGAGATTACTTTTCATTTTGAGAGTATTTTGTAGGATATAATAGTAAATGTTATTAACCCCTTAATAAAGTACTTTTTGGCTAAACAATCAAGAATTGTGAAACGGAGGGAGTAAAATTTTATGAAGAACCTTAATGGTGTGTTTGGAATGTGGTGAATCAGCGAGAGGAGAATTTTTTAAAATTATCCTATGGGAAGGGTATTAGTGGGAATGAGGGAGAACATATTTTATTGTTGTTTGAATACCATAATTGTAAACTAGAGGGAGAGAGGAAAAATATAATTAAAAATGTGATTCTCCTCCATTCTCCTCCGATTTGAATGGGAGAAAATTTGAGACAAATCGTAAGAGCAATTCAGTGGTAATAAATTCTCCTAAATAGATATCAATTTAATTCCAAATACAAAAATTTATTAAATTTATTTATTAAATACTCCTTAATTCCGCTTGATTTTCCAAAATAAATCCAATATTAATCTTTTTTCTTCGAAATGGCAATAGCTTGTGCTTCGAATTTTTACAATGATTTAAGACAATCCATGGTTATAACCGTAGTCTTAGACTCTTAGCATGAATCGAAGTAATAGTGTCCACTTTCCACAGTAGTATATATTTATATTAGGAGTAGTAATATTATCGTTTATTGACACGATCCTCTTACGGAAAATGAGCCCCGTACGAAATCTCCCATAAACCAAAGCATTGGGATCAGATCTAATGGAAATAGTCAACTCCAAGACCATATACACCTTTTCCACGAGAATTTGGGATAAATGGCACCTATGGAAGAAGAAAATTAACTTGGAGCACCTTTTTATAAATCTTAGCAAAATGGCACCAAAGGGGGATGAATTGACAAAAATACCCCCCTTATAAAGTTAATGTTTTATTCAGTTTTTTTTTCGATTTTTTCCTGGTTTTTTTTTCAATTTCTTTTTGATTTTTTTTGTTTTTTTTGTAATTTTTTTTTTTCAAAATCTTTTCAACTTTTTTTTCGGTTTCTTTTTTTCAATTTTTTTCTTTTCGATTTCTTTTTTCGATTTTTCTTTTTCTTTTCGATTTCCTTTTTCGATTTTTCTTTTCGATTTCTTTTTTCGATTTTTGATAGATTTTTTCGATATTTCTTTTTTCGATATTTCTTTTTTCGATTTTTTCGATTTCTTTTTTCGATTTTTTCTTTTTCGATTTCTTTTTCTTTTCGATTTCAATTTTTTTCTTTTTCGATTTCTTTTTCTTTTCAATTTCAATTTTTTTTCTTTTTCTTTTCAATTTTTTTTTTTCTTTTTCTTTTTTCGATTTCTTTTTTCAAAAAAATAAATCAAAAAAAAAACTGAAAAAATCGAAAAAAAGAAATCGAAATCGAAAAAAGAAATCGAAAAAATCGAAAAAAGAAATATCGAAAAATCGAAAAAAGAAATATCGAAAAAATCAATCGAAAAATCGAAAAAAGAAATCGAAAAGAAAAAGAAAAAGAAAAAAAAATTGAAAAAAAGAAACCGTAAAAAAAGTTGAAAAGATTTTGAAAAAAAAGTTACAAAAAAACAAAAAAAAAATCAAAAAGAAATTGAAAAAAAAACCAGGAAAAAATCGAAAAAAAAACTGAAAAAAATATTAAGTTTATAAGGGGGTATTTTTGTCAATTCATCCCCTTTTGTGCCATTTTGCTAAAAATTGTAAAAAGGTGCTCCAAGTTAATTTTTTATCTCAAAAGTGCTAGTTTACCCAATTTCTCCCTTTTCCACCCTTTATGTTTAAATCTAATTATTTTTCTATTCTCTATCCCCTTCAAATTAAAAAGAATTAACGAAGCAAAGAAGCATGTTAGGTGGGCATATAATATATTGTGTCAACTTCTGAGTACTATATATTTAGTTATCCATGATCTCAATGTTGCATTCATTTCTTCACGTTACATGCATCGACCTAGGACCATGTTATCATAGGACTTCTATCTTCATGCCAACTGGATGGCTAGCTACTTAGTAAAAAAATTATACGTAAAGAATGAGAGAATACAATATTATTATAAATAATGAATATTTAATTTTTAATTAATAATCAGTTAGAGTAAAATATGAATTAAGTGTCTAACAAAGTTTAAGTTCAAGACTTCTTGTATGAAAGGTTGATCAGATACCACTAGGTTATTGGGTCATCGGCAATGTACAAAATTATTTTAGTAACTTAATTTTGGGAGTTAATTGTTGGAATGGTCCCAGCAAGTGAGGATCTGGTGCAGTTTGGTCTTCAAAATTAGCACTGTTGCGCAAATGGTTTCTGAAAGTGTGTATAATTATGCATTTTAGTCTCTCGTCTGTTAACATTGATGGTTTTCGGCATGAATGGTGAAGTGTTGGGGCAAAAATAAAACTTTAGAGAAGTTGATTACCTTGATGAAACTTGGAGGGAGGAAATGACTAAATTACCCCCGATATTTTGATCCTTTCCCCCCCTTTTTTAAAGTTTTTATACTATTTTCTATTTTTTCCAGTAAAAGAGTTTGATTTTGGTAGTTGTTTTGGATAAAAGGTTTGGTTTTGCAAAAATATTCGATTTTGATAGTTATTTGCCAAAAAAATACGAAAATCGACCTTTTTCTATTTCGAACATGTTTGCCAAAAGCCGAAAATTTTTGCTAAAACAACTACCAAAATCGAACCTTTTTTATTAGGAAAAACAATCAGAAAAAATTGAAAAAAAATGGAAATAAGAAAAAAGTGTATCAAAGGGTAATTAAGTCACTTTGTCCCCCAGTTTCATTAAGGTAACCAACTTCTCAAAAGCTTCATTTTTTCCCAAAAACTTCACTATTCACGCTGAAAACCGTCAATGTTAATGGATCATGCACCAAAATGCACCATTGTACACACTTTCTGGGATCATGGCCGCAAGAGTACTACTTTTAGGGACCAAACTACACCAGACCCCCATTTACTAGGATCATTCCAACAATTAACTCTAATTGTGGTATTTAAAACTAATATTTGAAATTAAAATGAAGATTATTATGTTATCGAATCACCTTTGATTTTAAGAGGTGTTCATAATTTAATATATATGACATTTATTCATATTGATCATCCAAGGATATACAATTACGTGTAGCTCAACCTAAATCTTTAAATTGGCAACGTGAAACTAAGTACCATGAAAGTGACATTATAACTTCGTTAAACTTTTCGAGGTTTTAGTATCGAACTTGATTAGGTTGATTGCATATTTAATTTAATCCTGGCAAATAGAGTCATATATAGGATGTTCTGTTTTGATTTGAGAAATAGCCTAGACGTCATAGAACAATGAATTATTTCTATGTATCATACGAGCGATAGTTGTTGTCGTTTAGGTACGATATCAGATAGTTGTCGAGATCAAGTTGCACTTCTAAATAATTACATTGATGCAAATTAGTGTCCGAAAGTAGTTGAAATATTGCGATGTAGTCCTCATTAGTGACAATAGTTGCACATTAGGCCTTATTTTTTGAGGATCATATTACAACATTTGTTATTTTTGAGATTATATTGTAATACTTGTGCCATTATCAGGGATTAATCTGCAACATTATAAATTTGTAACTATATGAGACCAAAGTACAACTGTATTTCACTATTCGAGAAATCTGCAATTACCTCGTTAGTATTAAATATATATAAAAACATAAACATAAAGGAGCTAGCGTGCTTCATGTTACATTTTTGAGATGATGTGCAACATTTAGGCTACTTTAATTTGTGTAAGTAATTTGTGAAAGTGTATGAGCTTAAGTACATTATTTGTGTCTAAAATGTAACGAAATACCTCTGTTTTAGATGAAGCGGACAATTATGTGACAATTGATAAGCTACAATCACTCGTATGTCTCAACTCAGACTAATGTTATATATATAACAAAAAAACAAGAGGATAATTATTACCCTTACAAACCGAAATGTTTTATTACAGTGGGTGGGTGGACAAGATTCGGAGGGAGAACATCTTCAAAGTTTGGGAAGCAGCCAATTTATTTTGGGATTAGGGAACCACAATATGCTCTAAAATTCTTTAGAATTTAAAAGAAATGCAATTAATGCAATTATAATAACAAAAATTAAATAGGAGTTCATGTGCTTTGCCTTTCTTGATATGAGCCATGCGTCCTATTCAAATTAATCACAGCATTGAGCTATAATACTTCTGTAGGAACACGAAGTCCTAGTAACTGCTTTAGATTCAAGGATGTAGGTTTTCTATAACTCAATAAATCATTATAATAAATTAAACAATTTACAATTACGTGTGCATGCAATTAATAAGTAATTTGTTTCGAAATGTGAATTTTTCATACTATTAATCTCAACACATTCTACCTTCAATTAGAGAGAGGAAGTAAAACGAAGAATGTCTTTCAATTGATAGAGTTTTCGTTAAACCACTTCACTACAAGATTCGCTCCTTATGTTATGTGGTGAAAAGATTCGGTGCATCAATACTTCCATGCATCATGTGCATCAGGTACCAATTTAAAGATTTTAGGTGGGTATTGTACCCACTTGAAACTTCATCATTGGTACTTGTACCCAAATTGTACTATAATTAGGAAAACGTATTAAATTGTTTCTCATAACCTTCAACTTGTGGGATAGTTAATACTCCCTCCGTCCCTAAAAGATTGTCACATTTTGACTTTTGGTAGTCAACAAAACACGATTTAAAACATAAATATCTATTATTCTATATGTGAAAAAATTATAAAAAGTTAATATTTCAAAAATATATATTGAGACGAATCTAACAAGGTCCCACAAGACTATATTATTTCTTATTGTTTAACGGGAATTAATGAGCAAATTTTGTAATGTTTGACTAATAAAAGTCAAAATGTGACAATCTTTTAGGGACGGAGGGAGTATATAATTGGAATGTAGAAAGTAATTTAGGATGCAATTGAGTAATCCCAATGTGAATACTACGTATCTTCGAGGAAGCAAACTTACATCTGAAAATGAGAATATTAAATTAAAGAATGAGATATGAATTTGTTGCGAGAACAGAGCAATGTGATGCCAGGGTAGGAAGAGCAAGCGTCGCCGCAGCAGATTCCAACTTGCTCATTCGTTTTTAAATCATTTTTATTAGAAGTTGATTGCAAAATGTTCGGATCCATGTATACGG